>APFE030585520.1:27235-39951 GCA_000404065.3 Pinus taeda | reverse complement strand
TTCTTTTCTACATTTCTTATTTAGTAGCATCCTTTTTGCAATAAGCCTTCAAGTTTTTTCACGAATTAAATGATACAAAAATAAAATTTTGATATATATAAATAAATAAATTCTAATGTTTTAGATTAATAAACAGGTATATTCATGTTGAAGACAATGGTTTTGGAAAAATTGTGTATGGAGAAATTGCAATGTCCAATGTTTTGGATGAACACTCATAAGTTTGAAAATTTATAGTGAAGAGAGAGAACGATAAATCATTTTAAAAGATTATAGTTAATTCGTAGTTGGAAGTTGCCTGAAAAAATAAATGGGGGTAGATCTCACATAAAAGCGTAACACATGTAAACATAATCTAATCTAATGTCAACCCTATTTAAAAATCAATCTAATTATTAGTATGTATAAACACAATATAAATTTAAAATATAAAAAGGTTTACGAACATTAAAAAAGATATGTGGTAAATAAATAAAAATATAAATAAACTAGAGGTATGGTAAAAAAATAAAACCTCCTTTTATATTTATTCCATGGGATAAATAATTATTAATACCATGTGCCAAATACCATATTTATAAAAGAGGTATGGTAAATAAATAAATATAAAAGAGGTATAAAGGTGTATGACAAATAAATAAAAATATATCAAATAGGATTAGAAATCAACATCTAATTATATACCAAGCATATGGGCCAAATATCATGGTAAATAAAAGAGATATGATAAATAAATATAAATATAAATAAATGAGAGATATGGTAAATAAATAAAACATCTTTTTATATTTACTCCATAAACCTCTTTATACTTACTAAGACTCAAAAAATAGGTTTTATTTAGGTGACACGTGTGGGCCAAATTATTATTAATATCATACAAAAAAACATTATTAACACTGATATTAATATTAAACAGTTATTGATCTTAGTTTTGATATTTTTATTTTTCGCGACCTGGAGCGATGGTGCAGCCCATGAAGACCTAGTCTTCTACCTGCGCTTCGACGCCTCTTCTGCGCCCTAGGTCCTCCTGCCCTGCGGCCCCACGGCCCTCGGCCCTCTGCCTTGTTGCGACTGTCCCTGATGTTGAGAGATTGTGCTCCTGTTAGGCTCATTTGCTGTTGAGAGGGGCTTGTAGGCTAAGGTTCGCCCCCATGGAGGCCCTAGGCTCACCCCAGGCAGGCCACCTCCCCCCCTCACCACCTCCATCTGCCGAAGCCTTCTCTTGGCTCTTGTCGGTTTGCCGCGAAAGAAAAAGACTGAAGCAGCCAAGTTTGTCAAGAGGCTCGAGGATATCCCTGAAATTTACCTACTGCTAGAAACCTCGATCCAAGTCACCCTACCCTTGGCTGAGCGAGCCCTCGTTGGCCAGTTCACCGGTCTATGGCCTTCTCCTAAGTCCACTGAGATCTGGGTCAATAAGGACTAGGCACCTTTGATCAAGAATAGTGTCACTTCTTAGTTCTTAGGACGATGGTTTTTCCTCTTCAAATTCATCTCTAAGGAGGAAAAGGATCTGATCTTCCAAAATGGCCCCTATTTCATGGCCCCCCAGGGTCTCTATCTCAACAAATGGACCTGCAGTCGACGTTCCCACGGCTATCCCAGTGTGGGCCAGGCTTCCAAACCTTCCCGTGCATCGCTGGAACTAGGACTCGCTGAAACACATCGGTAACGCCCTTGGGAAATTCATAGATAGGGAAAATAACAAAGATTAATATGTCTGTGCCCAAATTTGCGTAGAAGTAGATCTAGAGGTGGGACTTTCGAAAGCCATCAAAATCAAAGTAGGAAGCTGGACCCACTTGCAGAAGCTAGATTATGAGTAGTTGCCCTTCAAATGCCGAAAATGCCCTGTCTACGGACACTTTGCTAGAGGATGCCCATCTAATGCTGAATCAGATAAGGGTGAAGAAGAAGGTTGGAACCAGGTGAAGCGAGCCAAGAAAACCCAAAATAATGTCGGTCCAAACGGAAGAGGCCTCCAGCAGGCCCTCCTTAGCAACCCCCCTCCAGAATGGAGCAAGAAAATAAATTTGCCCCTCTAAGCTCGCAAAAAGAGGAAACACAGGAAGTAGATACCCAAAAATCACCCCCCCTCGCAAAAGGTACCCCCTCTTCTCCCAAGGGGGCAAGCCTTGCCGAGAGCTCCAAAGGAATCACTGTAGAAGTCGAGGAAGTTGAGCAAGATTCTGAAGGCTCAAAGGAAGAAGGCGAAATAGGAGAATCCCAAGCTTCGATAAGGAGATCCACAAGAGGCCGCAAAACAGATCGGGAAAAAAGAGAGCATGACACTTTCAAATATAAGCTCCAAGGTAGCCAGCCAACTCTCGAAAGGCTATTAGCATCAAAACCAAAGATGGTGAGAAACCAGCCCCAAGGATCCAAGGGAGCCAACCAAAAATACAAATGATGAAGATTGTCTCTTGGAACTGTAGAGGTATGGGGAGCAGAATCAAAGAAGAAGCCATCAGAAGTTTAATAAGGACATAAGCTCCTGACATACTCCTCATCTAGGAGACCAAACTGGAGGACTCTGTCTTCCTTCAGGTAAGTAAGAAACTCTGGAATAAATGTGAGGCGAAAGCAATCTCAGCCCGAGGGGCTTTTGGTGGGTTGGGCATCCTCTAGAACGCAAGTAAATTCTCATTCATCTCTGAGACCCTCAATACTCACTGGTTGTTCTTAAAATTGCAGCACTTAGACTCAAAAGAGATTTTTAGTCTCTTCAATGTGTACGTCCGTGTGAACGCTGGGGAAAAAAGGCCTGTTGGGAATCCATAAGAAACCAAGCAGACCTCGTTAATCTTGAGAACACCATCATTGCCGAAGATCTTAATCTCACTCTCCTGTCAGCTGACAAGATATGAGGCAACATTTTTCACGACCCGGCAAGGGAATGGGCAGAGGACCTTATGCAGGACTAGGATCTACTGGACATTAAGCCAATTTCTGGCAAGTACACTTGGACTAATAAAAGAATTGGACTCGGTCAAATCGCTACCAGGTTGGACAGATTCTTTCTTCATATCTCTTTTCTTTTGCTTGGATTAGAGGCTAAAGTCCACATTTTCCCATACAACACTTCTGATTACAAACCCATCAAGTTGGAACTCGTGTCTCAGCTTGATCTTGGTCCTATTCCCTTTAGATTTAGCCTGCTCTGGGCTAAGGAATCTGGCTTCATGCAACTAGTTAAGGACGTCTGGTCGCAACAGGTCAAAGGCTCCCCCTTTTTCGTCTGGGAGGAGAAGCTCAAAAGAGTGAAAAGGGATTTGAAAAGCTAGGCCAAATCTCCACCCAATCTAGCCAACGAAAGAAAAAAAATTCAATGCACACTATCTCCAGGTTGAAAAAGCTGATATAACAAAAGAGATTCTAGATAAAGAAGCCTAGATCCAGCAAAACTATCACAAGGCTTGTCTAGCTGAGGAAGAATATTGGAGGCTTAAGTCACATATCCTTTGGCTTAAAGCAAGGGACAAGAACTCTTCCTTCTTTCACAAACAAGCTCAGGCAAGGAAATATACCAACTCCCTCTCCGAAATCAAAGATGGCACTACCATCCACAAGGATAATACAAACATCAAAAAAGCAGCCTCCTTTCATTTTAAAAGTCTATATAGTGAAGATATAAATTTGGACCAAAACTCTGATACGATGGATGTGGTCCCCTCCTTGATTACTGTTGAAATGAACCATCTCCTCGAAGCTAAAGTCACCAAGAATGAAGTCAAGGATGCCCTATTTTCCATGGACCTAGACAAAGCCCCTGGGCCAGATGGATTCTCAGCCAGGTTCCTCCAAATTTGTTGGTCAATTGTGGAAAAAGATCTTTACAAAATGGTTCTAAAGTCCCAAGTTTGCCAGAAAATCGGAGGCAGAATGAACTCTGCTTTTCTTGCTCTCATCCCCAAAGAGAAAGGAGCCAACTCCTTCAGCAGATTTCGCTCGATCTTGCCTTGTAATATTGGTTATAAATTGATTACTAAAGTTATTGCTAATAGATTGAAGCTCATTCTCCCCAAAATCATTCTGAAAAGCCAAGGAGGCTTCATTCAAGGTGGACAGATTATGGACAATTTCATTATGGTCCAAGAGGCAATCCGCTCAAGTCTGAGCCACAATGAAAAAAGTATGGTTGTCAAACTTGATTTAGCAAATGCTTTTGATCGAGTTAGGCATAGTTTTCTGCTAAAAGTCTTACATAAGCTTGGATTTGGTGAGAAATTTATAAACTGGATTCAGGCTTGCATTTCGGAGCCTTGGATTGCCCCGTTAGTAAATGACAGAGCCGCTGATTTTTTCAAAGCCATGAGAGGGCTCAGGCAGGGGTGCCCTCTCTCACCACTTCTATTTGTTCTTCAAGCCTCAGTCCTCAGTTTTTATTTAGACAAAAAAAATGAAGGATCAAGAAATCGTTGGGCTCTGCATAGCAAGAGGCGCTAAAAACATAATTCATGCCCTCTTTGCGGATGACACATTGTTATTGGGAGCTGCTTCTATGCTCATGGCCTCCAGATTTAAAGGAGTTCTAGATGAGTTTTGTATGGTCTCGGGAAGCAATCTAAACTATGGCAAATGTCATATCTATTACTGGAACACCACTCCCAACTTGCTCAACTCCATTTCCTTTAAGTACTTGGGACTCCCTTCAAATTGGACGTCCTTCAAGTACTTGGGCCTCCCTGTTTTTCTCAAAAGAGCCTACAACAGAGATTGGCTCCCCCAATTGGAGAAATTCAAGATCAAATTGCTTGCCTGGGGCTTTTCCTGGCTTAACATTGCTGGTAAGTCTGTTCTCATAAAATCTGTTCGTAACAGCCTTCCCTTATTTCAGTTTTTTGTCCTTCTTGCTCCCACTGGCATTCTCAGAAAAATGGAGGAGATAATTCGAAATTTTTTGTGGAAGGGGGGTAAGCAGAATGAGAAAAAGATTTCACTAGTCAACTGGGAATCCATCTCCAAACTTCTATTGGAAGGAGGCTTGGATTTCAAAAATCTTGGCATCCATAATATTGCAATGGGAGCTAAATTAATTTGGAGAATTATTGCTTCTAACCCTGGCTGGGCGCAATTAGCTCTTTGGAAAAAATATTTCAAAGGCCAGCGCTCCCGCTGCCTAGACCACTCTCAGACGCATCCAAATACGTCCTTTCTGAAGCTCTATTTCAAATCTTGCCCTCTCATTCCCAGTAATGGAAAAAGGATCAACCTCTGGACAGACAGGATAATGAACAATGAGTTGCTAGAGACTGTAGCTCACTCCAAGCACTACACAGATGGATGAACGAGACAGAAATGCGTTCCTTGTGGGACATTTTCGTCTGGCAAGATTCACACTGGGCTGGCTAGAATTTTCAAATTCCCCCATAATTGTTTATGGAGCGCGAGATCCTGTTAGCCAAGCTCCACAGATTGGCTCCAATGCTGGCACAAAATCGTGACTCAAGAGGATGGGGTGCGTAGGCTGGTGGATACATAGTATCTCATGGTTACGCCAAGCTGTGTGAGCGCCCTCATGTGGCCACGAACCCAGAACTGTGGAAATGGATATGGCATAATACCTCCTTGCCAAAAATTGATTTCTTCAATTGGCTGTTATGCCACTCCAAAATTTTGACTGATGATAATCTTCAGAAGTGAGGATTCCATGGCCCTTCAAGGTGTTGACTTTGCGAAGAAAACCAGGAAAGCGTAACTCACCTGATGCTTGAAGGCACTTTCATAATGCATATGTGGATCAAGCTGCTAGGATCTTTGAGTTCCAGCTTCGCTTTGGCTTCCTCCATTCCTAATCTTTTTGCTAAATGGCTGCAAAGGTATCCCAGTCCCCCTCCAAAAAATAAAACTATGAGAGCTGCTTGGTCTATTCTCCCTAAAATTATCTGTTGGCAGATTTGGCTTGAGCAAAATAAAAGGATCTTTAGAAACCAAGAACAGGATGCCAAGCTTGTGGTAGTTAAGATTAAATGCCATTTAAAAGAGTTCCTGAAAGAGTATAAAGATGATTTAAGCCTAAGCCAACAAGATATAAATTGAGGCTCTTCTCTTGATCTTTAGTTCCAAAAAATTGCAAAGAGTATCTCCCTCCCGAAAGATTGGCAAAATAAGAGTTACAACAAAAGAGTTTAAGCGATGGATTATAAATCAGCCGAGACACTCTCTATTTTTTGATGGAGCTGCAAAGGGAAATCCTGGAAGAGCTGGTGCTAGAGGTGTAATATTGAATCCAGATGGCATAAGGATCCACAGTTTCACCTGGGGTCTGGGCATCGCTTCTAGCATTCAAGCTAAGGCTTTGGCTCTTTTCTAAGGGCTCAAGCTTTTGAAAGTGCTAAACATCAGGGAGGCTAATGTAATTGGGGATTCTTAGGTTATCATTAGCACTATGGCGACACATGCTAAGCCAACGGACCTAAGGCTTGAAAGGTTGATTTTCATAATAACAGATCTCGGAGACTCATTTCAGAAATTGATTTTCTTCCGCATGTTGAGAACTAATAACAAGGAGGTGGACATTGAAGCCAACAAAGCATCCCTTCTTATGGTTGGAGCTTTGCTTAGAGGCGGATAGGAAACATGGGAACCAATTCCTTAATTTAGAGAGTTGTTATGTTTTATTGCCTATTGTTAAATTAGTATGTATGTATCCACAAACTTGAGAAAATATTTGAAATTGACCACATAGTAGCAACTAAAAAGAGATATGAGCTAAGCATAAATAACACAACCTTGCAAGGTTGTGCGGTAATCATGGCATTAGGCTCTCCTTTTGTAATCCTCTTTTTGGCATTAAGGCCAAGTATCTAATATATCCACTACCCGTTTCTGTAAAAAAAAAATATTAAACAGTTATTATTATTATTATTATTAAATCTAATATTCATATTAATATATTAGAATATTAATATTATTAAATTTAATAACTTTGGGGGGAGCGAAGCCTACGGCCGAAAGGGCCAAGGGCTTAAGGCGATCCGGGAAGACTTGGAGCGCGAGGAAGCAGGGGCCGCCAGCGGGCAAATCGAAACGCGATCCAAGGCACTGGGCATAGACACATGTCCGGAACAAAAGACTGGGAACGGTGCAAGTACGGTTAGGAAAGGAGACCAGGAACAGTTAAGGTTTCCGAGTCTACAGGAACCCCTCTGGCCTGTTTGTCTGGGCGACCAAACTGCCGGAATCACCGCCTAATCCAAGGCATCTACCCGCAGGTGAACGCATCTAGACTGTGCTGTAAGATGAAGAGGGTAATTAGGCAGGTTTAAACATGGTAATCCCTGGCGAATACGTTGAGCTGGACCCTGAACCGGAAGACATTTTGTTGGTTTGGGGCAAGGAACTATCGACACAAAACCTGGAACTATTCTTCGGAGATAATAGTTTTCACAGGTCTGTGAAGGAGAACCCAAATCTGAAGGTCCTGGGGTTCAATGTCTCGGCAGTAGACGGTACGAAGGAAAACCTGAGGTTGGATTCACGGAGGATCCAGGAGGACCAGGTATACCTTAACTCCCATAAACAAAATTTGCTGAAGGAGGAGAACCCGCAATCCGAAGATCTATTAGCATCTCAAGTAAGTACCTCAAATGCCCATACTCTTGCTTAGTTTTGTTCTGGAGGTCTCGAGGATGTTGTCTATGGACAGAGCGCCAAAAACTGGTCTTGGCAAAGCCCAAGCATAGGGCTAAAAGTGGACCTCGAGCAGGTAAAGGAAAGAAGCCTTCAGGCCATATCAAGAACCTCTTTAACAAGGGTCGGGGCAAACCCTCGTGTAAATCCGGAGGTAGAAGGAAGTAAGGTGAAGGAGGATGGAAGGAAGGAAGATCCGAGTGTTACTGCAGTATGGCAGCCGGAGGAGGAAGGGCCTAAGGAAGGGGCAGGCGAAGGCATAGGAACCGGGAAATCAGGGGGAGCCAGACGAATGCGAAAACCCTAGATTCAGAGTTGGCTAGAAAGAAGGTCCCGTCGCAGCAAACAGAAGACTTAGGGGGGGTGGATGCTGTGAAAGAAGAGAAGAAACCCACAGGGGACAAACAAACCAGGGAAAAAAAAAAAAAAAAAAAAAAAAAAAAAAAAAAAAAAAAAAAAAAAAAAAAAAAAAAAAAAAAAAAAAAAAAAAAAAAAAAAAATTAGTAAAGCAAATCCCAGAAGCAAATATGATCCTAGGAGTGGACGTTCAGATTGAGGAGGCAATGGAGGTGGCAGAAAACACAGTGGTTGGACGAGCAAGAGGGAAAAACTTTTTCGCACAATTTATACAGAACTGGGCTGAACAACAATGGCAAAAGAATTTGGGGGATTCCTTTAAAGCCTCGGTGCTAGCGAAAGGATGGTTCATGATCCAATTTGACAAAAAAGATATGGTGGATTGGGTTTTGGCATGAAATTGGGCTTTTAGAAAATGGCTTGTGCTGTTTAGACGCTGGACTCCACTGTTCGACGCTTAGTGAGAGAAGGTAGACACTTTTCCAGTTTGGGTGCGGGCACTAGGGCTGCCATCCTTTCTATGGGTAGACTCTATCTTCAGATCGATTGGCAACACACTGGGCACATTCCTGGAGGCGAACATGTCATTTGTAGAGACTAGAAACAAAGCTATGGCCAGGATACTGGTAATGCTCAAACCAGGGGGAGGCCTTCCGGGGAACATGAAAATCCATTATAAAGATCTAGTTTTTGACCAGCTTTTGGATTATGAGCACCTGCCTTTTAGGTGCCACAACTGCCATGAGCATGGCCACCTGGCAAGGGACTGCCCCACGGGATATCGTCGCAGAAGGAGACAGAGGAAAAATGACAAAGAAAAGCATACGAAAGCTGACGAGATTGTTCCCAGGACTGAAGGGAATCAAGTGGAGATCGAGGAACAGAGGGACACGGAGCAGATACAGATTACCAGCCAGGAAGTTGAAGAAGACCCCTTCATAGATCCGATTAAGGAAGACCGGGATGCTACAAAAGAATCCCAGGAAGGTTCGAAGGGTACGCATCTGGTCTCTAAATCGCCTTCTATGCTTTCTCTAATCAAAGAAAATGAAACATGCATTATATCAAATCCGCATAATCACTCATTTATAGACCAAGAAGGGGTTGAATCCATAAGTGCATCTATTCCCAAAATCGATCAGAACTGTGATGGGCAATCAAAATCATCCAGCAAATTTGAATCCAAAATCCCTGCTCCAAAATCTGAACGTCATTATAATCTCCACTCCCTTGATAAAAGACCAGAGGTTGTAGAACCTATCGGTGGCATAGGTATGGATATCCCCCAGACCTCTAGGAAGAAGGCAAGGGGGCGGAAGTCTTTTTTATCAAAAGCACAAGTTAAGGCAAAATATGATATGAAGGATGGGAACAGATGTCAATAACTGGGGTGCTTAGAGCGGCGAAACCCTATGAGGGGGGTTCAAAATGCTCATGGAACTGTAGGGATTTAGCGAGTAAACCCAAAAAACTGGCTTTGAAGGAGTTGATGCAGCAATACAACCCTGACTTCCTCATGCTGCAGGAAACTCTAGGATCGAGCTTAGAAGTAGTGAAATCCTTATGTTCCTTGTTCCCAGGATGGCAGTTTCAATCTTTGGATTCTCATGGTCATTCAAGAGGAGTGGCTGTAGGATTCAGGGAAGGAAAATTGAAGTTGTTAAACTCATGGGGATTTTCACATGGTTTGGGGATGGAGGTTTTATCTCCAGATCTAGATGGCCCTCTATCCATCTTAAACATTTATGGTCCCTGTCAAGAGAGGGTTTCATTCTGGAATCACCTCATGGCTAAAGCCATGTTGAAGAATCAAAACCTGGTAGTAGGAGGAGATCTGAATTTTTCTATTGGGAGTGCGGAAACCTGGGGCCCCTCAGCTAGAGAAGATCCCCTATCAGATTTTTTCCAAAAAACCCTTTCCTCGCATAAGCTGATTGATGCAAACCTGCAAAAACTAAAGCCTACTTGGAGAAATCGGAGGATGGGGGAAGCCCAGATTGCAAAAAGGCTGGATAGATTTCTTTTAAGTGAGGACCTTGCTACCAGAATCCTGATGTTTAGACAGTGGATAGGCGAGGGTGGGAACTCGGATCACTTCCTTATACTGCTCGAATTATCCATGCCCCCAATAAAGCCTGCAGCTCCTTTTAAATTCAACGTCGCTTGGATGCAGGAGGAATCCTTCAGGAAGCTCTTCAATGAAACTTGGCAACATCCAAACAGGGAAGCGATGGAAGATAAGAGCTTCTTGTTCATGGAAAACTTGAAAAGAATGAAGAAGGCCACAATAGAATGGGCAAAAAAAGGAAGAAGGAACAAAACGAAGTTCTAATCAATATTGATAGGGAGCTTAGGGTCCTAGAAAATCCTGACTCAATGGGATATGAATCTCAGGAAGCGAAAGATAGGATCCTGATATTAGAAAAACAGAGAAGCAAAATACTATTGGACAGAGAAGAAGAATGGAGGCAGAAAAGTAAGGCGACATGCCTGCAGGATGGAGATGAAAATACAAAATTTTTTCACAACTTTGTGAAAGGCAGAAGGACTATGAATACTATCTGGAAATTAAAAGACGAAGAAGGAAGAGAGGCAAATACTTTTGAATCGCTCTCAACCATGGGGAGGAACCACTTTCAAAGCCTCTTTTAAGAACAGAGAGAGCCTACTCTAGCTGAGGTTATTAGAACATCTCAAAGCTTTCCCCGATATGTGGAGGAGGAAGAAGCAGAAGGCTTACAAGGGGAAGTTACTGCTGAGGAAGTGGAGAATGTAATAAAATCCATGGCAAAAGACAAAATCCCTGGACTTGACGGATGGCCAATAGACTTTTTCCAACAGTTCTTTGAGCAGATAGGCTCTGAAATTACGGATGTGGTGGAGGAATCCAGAAGAAAAGGTTTGGTATATGCACCACTCAACGCTACATTTATTGCTCTCATACCCAAAAAAGATGACCCTGAGTCCTTTGAAGATTTCAGACCCATTTCATTATGCAACAATGTGTACAAGATCATAGAAAAAACAATAGCAACGCGGTTAAAACCAATCCTGTCTAGATGTATCTCAAGCGAACAGTTTGGTTTTCTGGACAGTTGACAAATCCACGAAGCTATTGGAGTGGCTCAGGAGACAATACACAGTGTAAAGCTGATGAAAAAGAAAGGAGCAGTGGTGAAAATTGATCTGTCAAAAGCATATGACAGATTTAGCTGGACATACATCCGGATGCTGTTAACCCACCTGGGATTCAAAATAGATTTTATCAATTGGGTTATGGGATGTATCACCAATGTTAGCTTCACGGTGCTCATCAACGTGGCAGCCTCTCCATTCTTCAAAGGGAAAAGGGGCCTAAGGCAAGGTTGTCCTTTATCCCCTTTCTTGTTTCTCCTAGTGGCAGTAGGATTGAGTCAGTTATTGTTAAAAGCCAAGAGAGAAGGATCAATAAAAGGTCTGGAGGTGGCGGTCAACCTTTTTATTACTCATCTCCTGTTTGTAGACGATATACTCCTTTTTTGTAATGGAAGTCTGACTGAATTCAAAAAGATAAAGGAGGTCCTTGAGCTATTTATGAAAGCAACAGGAATGCAAGTAAATTACAGGAAATCTCAGCTTATAACTGAAGGCATAAATAGGTAGGAGATAAACCAGCTATCGGCCATCCTTCCTTTAGAGACATCAAATCTTGGGGACCCCTTCAAATACCTGGGGTTTTGGTTGAAGCCAGATAATTACAAAAAGCAGGATTGGTCCTGGTTAGTAGCAAAGATAGAAGCCATAATTTCACATTGGACTTTCAGATGGCTTCCATAGCAGGAAGACTAACTTTGATAAAATCAGTCCTTCTGGCAACACCTGTATTCTAGGCCACTCTGTCATGGGTGCCCAGAGGAATCCTGGAAAAAATAAGAAGAATTTGTAGCAGATTCTTATGGGCAGGATCAAAGGAGGAGTCTGTGTTACCTTGGATCGCCTAGGATAAGGTGGCAAGACCAAAAGAATGGGAAGGATGGGGAATTAAAGATATGAATGCTTTTACAGCCTCCCTGGTAGCAAAATCAGGGTGGAGAATTATTAAACTAGAAAATCTCTAGACAAAAATAGTAAAGAGGAAATATATTGATCCTTCCCCACTGGAATACTGGATTAGGAACCCCGAAAAAAAAGGTGGGAAAGTGTCAACTATATGGAAAGCGATTGTCGATGCTTTTAAAATTATTGAACAAGGTCTGTCTTGGCAGATTGGAAGTGGTGAAAATATTCGAATTGGAAGGGACCCTTGGGTGGGCTGCAGCGAGAATTATGCTCTATCCCCTGGTCTGATAAGACACCTTGCCTCCAAAGGCTTTTTTTACTTAAACCAGGTGGAGAAAGTAGGATAATCATCCATTTGGGGTCAAGCATGGAAGACAGGAGAAGATCTGAATATTCACCCTCACTGGTGGAATGAGTGGGAGATCTTCAAGCAAGAACTTTCCAAATCAAACGTAAGACTAAAGGACAGACCAGATCAGTTGATTTGGGCTTATGCTGACTCTGGAAGTTATTCTCCAAAATTTGGATACAATTTTCTCATGTCCAAAAAAGGCTGGGAAGACCCGGATTGGTGAGTGAAATCGTTATGGAAGCTTAAGTGGCCAGCCAAAGCAAATTTATTTATTTATTTTGTTTATTTATTTATTTATTTTTATTTATTTATTTATTTTATTTTTTATTTT
>APFE030585520.1:11943-27225 GCA_000404065.3 Pinus taeda | reverse complement strand
GTAAATCCGGAGTTAGAAGGAAGTAAGGTGAAAGAGGATGGAAGGAAGGAAGATCTGAGTGTTACTGCAGTATGGCAGCTAGAGGAGGAAGGGCCTAAGGAAGGGGCAGGCGAAGGCATAAGAACCGGGGAATCAGGGGGAGCCAGAGCAAATGTCAAAACCCTAGATTCAGAGTTGGCTGGAAAGAAGGTCCAGTCACAGCAAATAAAGATTGGGGGGGTGGATGCTGTGAAGAAGAGAAGAAACCCCAGGGGACAACCAACCGTGGGAAAATTGAAAAAACAGTTAATGTAATAGTAAATCCCAGAAGCAAATATGATCCTAGGAGTGGACGTTCAGATTGAGGAGGCAATGGAGGTGGCAGAAAACACAGTGGTTGGACGAGCAAGAGGGAAAAACTTTTTCGCACAATTTATACAGAACTGGGCTGAACAACAATGGCAAAAGAATTTGGGGGATTCCTTTAAAGCCTCGGTGCTAGCGAAAGGATGGTTCATGATCCAATTTGACAAAAAAGATATGGTGGATTGGGTTTTGGCATGAAATTGGGCTTTTAGAAAATGGCTTGTGCTGTTTAGACGCTGGACTCCACTGTTCGACGCTTAGTGAGAGAAGGTAGACACTTTTCCAGTTTGGGTGCGGGCACTAGGGCTGCCATCCTTTCTATGGGTAGACTCTATCTTCAGATCGATTGGCAACACACTGGGCACATTCCTGGAGGCGAACATGTCATTTGTAGAGACTAGAAACAAAGCTATGGCCAGGATACTGGTAATGCTCAAACCAGGGGGAGGCCTTCCGGGGAACATGAAAATCCATTATAAAGATCTAGTTTTTGACCAGCTTTTGGATTATGAGCACCTGCCTTTTAGGTGCCACAACTGCCATGAGCATGGCCACCTGGCAAGGGACTGCCCCACGGGATATCGTCGCAGAAGGAGACAGAGGAAAAATGACAAAGAAAAGCATACGAAAGCTGACGAGATTGTTCCCAGGACTGAAGGGAATCAAGTGGAGATCGAGGAACAGAGGGACACGGAGCAGATACAGATTACCAGCCAGGAAGTTGAAGAAGACCCCTTCATAGATCCGATTAAGGAAGACCGGGATGCTACAAAAGAATCCCAGGAAGGTTCGAAGGGTACGCATCTGGTCTCTAAATCGCCTTCTATGCTTTCTCTAATCAAAGAAAATGAAACATGCATTATATCAAATCCGCATAATCACTCATTTATAGACCAAGAAGGGGTTGAATCCATAAGTGCATCTATTCCCAAAATCGATCAGAACTGTGATGGGCAATCAAAATCATCCAGCAAATTTGAATCCAAAATCCCTGCTCCAAAATCTGAACGTCATTATAATCTCCACTCCCTTGATAAAAGACCAGAGGTTGTAGAACCTATCGGTGGCATAGGTATGGATATCCCCCAGACCTCTAGGAAGAAGGCAAGGGGGCGGAAGTCTTTTTTATCAAAAGCACAAGTTAAGGCAAAATATGATATGAAGGATGGGAACAGATGTCAATAACTGGGGTGCTTAGAGCGGCGAAACCCTATGAGGGGGGTTCAAAATGCTCATGGAACTGTAGGGATTTAGCGAGTAAACCCAAAAAACTGGCTTTGAAGGAGTTGATGCAGCAATACAACCCTGACTTCCTCATGCTGCAGGAAACTCTAGGATCGAGCTTAGAAGTAGTGAAATCCTTATGTTCCTTGTTCCCAGGATGGCAGTTTCAATCTTTGGATTCTCATGGTCATTCAAGAGGAGTGGCTGTAGGATTCAGGGAAGGAAAATTGAAGTTGTTAAACTCATGGGGATTTTCACATGGTTTGGGGATGGAGGTTTTATCTCCAGATCTAGATGGCCCTCTATCCATCTTAAACATTTATGGTCCCTGTCAAGAGAGGGTTTCATTCTGGAATCACCTCATGGCTAAAGCCATGTTGAAGAATCAAAACCTGGTAGTAGGAGGAGATCTGAATTTTTCTATTGGGAGTGCGGAAACCTGGGGCCCCTCAGCTAGAGAAGATCCCCTATCAGATTTTTTCCAAAAAACCCTTTCCTCGCATAAGCTGATTGATGCAAACCTGCAAAAACTAAAGCCTACTTGGAGAAATCGGAGGATGGGGGAAGCCCAGATTGCAAAAAGGCTGGATAGATTTCTTTTAAGTGAGGACCTTGCTACCAGAATCCTGATGTTTAGACAGTGGATAGGCGAGGGTGGGAACTCGGATCACTTCCTTATACTGCTCGAATTATCCATGCCCCCAATAAAGCCTGCAGCTCCTTTTAAATTCAACGTCGCTTGGATGCAGGAGGAATCCTTCAGGAAGCTCTTCAATGAAACTTGGCAACATCCAAACAGGGAAGCGATGGAAGATAAGAGCTTCTTGTTCATGGAAAACTTGAAAAGAATGAAGAAGGCCACAATAGAATGGGCAAAAAAAGGAAGAAGGAACAAAACGAAGTTCTAATCAATATTGATAGGGAGCTTAGGGTCCTAGAAAATCCTGACTCAATGGGATATGAATCTCAGGAAGCGAAAGATAGGATCCTGATATTAGAAAAACAGAGAAGCAAAATACTATTGGACAGAGAAGAAGAATGGAGGCAGAAAAGTAAGGCGACATGCCTGCAGGATGGAGATGAAAATACAAAATTTTTTCACAACTTTGTGAAAGGCAGAAGGACTATGAATACTATCTGGAAATTAAAAGACGAAGAAGGAAGAGAGGCAAATACTTTTGAATCGCTCTCAACCATGGGGAGGAACCACTTTCAAAGCCTCTTTTAAGAACAGAGAGAGCCTACTCTAGCTGAGGTTATTAGAACATCTCAAAGCTTTCCCCGATATGTGGAGGAGGAAGAAGCAGAAGGCTTACAAGGGGAAGTTACTGC
Organism: Pinus taeda; assembly: GCA_000404065.3. NCBI lineage: Eukaryota > Viridiplantae > Streptophyta > Pinopsida > Pinales > Pinaceae > Pinus > Pinus taeda. Next base: position 24,324 of record APFE030585520.1, on the reverse strand, counting down.
TGAGGAAGTGGAGAATGTAATAAAATCCATGGCAAAAGACAAAATCCCTGGACTTGACGGATGGCCAATAGACTTTTTCCAACAGTTCTTTGAGCAGATAGGCTCTGAAATTACGGATGTGGTGGAGGAATCCAGAAGAAAAGGTTTGGTATATGCACCACTCAACGCTACATTTATTGCTCTCATACCCAAAAAAGATGACCCTGAGTCCTTTGAAGATTTCAGACCCATTTCATTATGCAACAATGTGTACAAGATCATAGAAAAAACAATAGCAACGCGGTTAAAACCAATCCTGTCTAGATGTATCTCAAGCGAACAGTTTGGTTTTCTGGACAGTTGACAAATCCACGAAGCTATTGGAGTGGCTCAGGAGACAATACACAGTGTAAAGCTGATGAAAAAGAAAGGAGCAGTGGTGAAAATTGATCTGTCAAAAGCATATGACAGATTTAGCTGGACATACATCCGGATGCTGTTAACCCACCTGGGATTCAAAATAGATTTTATCAATTGGGTTATGGGATGTATCACCAATGTTAGCTTCACGGTGCTCATCAACGTGGCAGCCTCTCCATTCTTCAAAGGGAAAAGGGGCCTAAGGCAAGGTTGTCCTTTATCCCCTTTCTTGTTTCTCCTAGTGGCAGTAGGATTGAGTCAGTTATTGTTAAAAGCCAAGAGAGAAGGATCAATAAAAGGTCTGGAGGTGGCGGTCAACCTTTTTATTACTCATCTCCTGTTTGTAGACGATATACTCCTTTTTTGTAATGGAAGTCTGACTGAATTCAAAAAGATAAAGGAGGTCCTTGAGCTATTTATGAAAGCAACAGGAATGCAAGTAAATTACAGGAAATCTCAGCTTATAACTGAAGGCATAAATAGGTAGGAGATAAACCAGCTATCGGCCATCCTTCCTTTAGAGACATCAAATCTTGGGGACCCCTTCAAATACCTGGGGTTTTGGTTGAAGCCAGATAATTACAAAAAGCAGGATTGGTCCTGGTTAGTAGCAAAGATAGAAGCCATAATTTCACATTGGACTTTCAGATGGCTTCCATAGCAGGAAGACTAACTTTGATAAAATCAGTCCTTCTGGCAACACCTGTATTCTAGGCCACTCTGTCATGGGTGCCCAGAGGAATCCTGGAAAAAATAAGAAGAATTTGTAGCAGATTCTTATGGGCAGGATCAAAGGAGGAGTCTGTGTTACCTTGGATCGCCTAGGATAAGGTGGCAAGACCAAAAGAATGGGAAGGATGGGGAATTAAAGATATGAATGCTTTTACAGCCTCCCTGGTAGCAAAATCAGGGTGGAGAATTATTAAACTAGAAAATCTCTAGACAAAAATAGTAAAGAGGAAATATATTGATCCTTCCCCACTGGAATACTGGATTAGGAACCCCGAAAAAAAAGGTGGGAAAGTGTCAACTATATGGAAAGCGATTGTCGATGCTTTTAAAATTATTGAACAAGGTCTGTCTTGGCAGATTGGAAGTGGTGAAAATATTCGAATTGGAAGGGACCCTTGGGTGGGCTGCAGCGAGAATTATGCTCTATCCCCTGGTCTGATAAGACACCTTGCCTCCAAAGGCTTTTTTTACTTAAACCAGGTGGAGAAAGTAGGATAATCATCCATTTGGGGTCAAGCATGGAAGACAGGAGAAGATCTGAATATTCACCCTCACTGGTGGAATGAGTGGGAGATCTTCAAGCAAGAACTTTCCAAATCAAACGTAAGACTAAAGGACAGACCAGATCAGTTGATTTGGGCTTATGCTGACTCTGGAAGTTATTCTCCAAAATTTGGATACAATTTTCTCATGTCCAAAAAAGGCTGGGAAGACCCGGATTGGTGAGTGAAATCGTTATGGAAGCTTAAGTGGCCAGCCAAAGTTAAATTGTTTTTCTGGTGTATCCTAAAAAGTAAAGTCCCAACTTGGGACACTCTCCAAGCCAGATTTAAACAAGGACCGGGGAGGTGTCCTCTATGCAAAAATGACTCAGAAACTATGGATCATCTATTCATTGGTTGTCCCATAGTAAAAAAAGTATGGTCGGAGGTGACCAAGTATATTCAATTGTCTACTTCATGGGAAGGGATTTCTCTAGCTGAAGTTTGGCAAAAATGGTGGAACCAAATATCAGTAAAGAAATTAAGAAATCTGCCTCCAATCATCTACTAGGGCATTTAGATTGCTAGAAACAGAAATATATTCTAGGAGAAAGAAACAAAGGCAGATTTAATTATTGTACAATGTTTATCCATATATTCAAATATCCCGGAACCTGAGGAAGAGAAGGAACCCCAGAAGGTGGAAGAGGAGCAAATTAAGGAAGGAGTGCCCTAGGCTTACTTTGATGGAGCCTCCCAGAACAATAAAGCTGGCGCAGGCATCGTTATCCATTTAAACAATAGCCACACTCTAAAAGCTTCCATAGGATTGGGAAATGGATCGAACAACTATGCAGAACTATCTGCCCTCAAGCTTCTTTTATGCTGGTTGATTCACAAAAACACCCTCACAGTTCAGATTTTTGGAGACTCTTTAAATGTAATCAATTGGATAAATGGTCATAGTAGCTATCATAATTATGTTTTGCAGCCTCTCCTTGAAGAAATTCAGCACCTGAAAATATCTTTTAACTCTTTTTCCATTCATCATATATACAGGGAACGAAATGATATGGCAAACAAACTTTCTAAAGTCGGTATTGAACAAGTTCTGGGCAGCTGGAGAATAATGGAAGAAAACAACGGAGAGAACCATGTTTCGGACCAGCCACCATATGCACAAAATTCTTAACAAGATATAGCGGATCAACAAACTCTATTTTTGTTTGATGACTTTTGTCAAACACAACTGAAATAGGATCATGTAACAGGCTCTTTGTTGCGATGTATATGTCTTTTTTTTTATAAGGGCGCTTTCTCCATGACATAGTATGCCCGGAAAAAGAAAACAGGATAGACTCTAGATATCAGAAAGAACCATGACAATTATTTTTTGGGAACTGATCTCTTCATACGAAGAGGAAAGCTCAGATTTTGAACAATTTTGTGCAGACTCATACAGTTATAACAACAATAGATGTTGTGAATGTATATGCAACTTTTTATAGCAATAAAAAGTTCGTTTTTTTCTTGGAAAAAAAACTTAATAACTTTGGACTAATACAATGTTAAATTTGCTATATTCTAATATATATTAATATATCATGATATATATTAACTCTAGATATATATGGGAGGGAAGAAGAAAGACATAGAGCGATAAAGGTGGGAAGATAGGGTGAGTGACAAGGGAGAGATGGAGATAATATAGGGGAGAGGATGAATGAAGAGAGAGATAGGGAGATGAGTGAGAGATGTAGAGAAAGGTAAGAGAGGGAGACACAAAATGGAGGGGGGAGAGAAGGAGAAAGGGAGGGAGATAGTGAGAGGTTTGGAGAGAGAGAGAGAGAGAGATGGGGGAAGAGAGAGGAAGGACGAGAGAGAGAAATTGCAAGAGAGGAGGAGAGAGGGAGGGAAGAAAGACATAGAGAGTGAGAAGTGCAGAGAAAGGGAGAGACAAGGGAGAGATGAAGAGAGAGAGAGTATGTTAGGGATGAGATAAAGAGACAAAGAAAGAGAGGTAGAGAGAAGGGGGGGGAGAGAAGGAGAGATGGAGGGATATAGTAACATAGTTGGAGAGAGAGAGAGAGAGAACGAGAGACAAGAATTGAGAGAGAGGAGGAGAGTGATGGGGAAAGAAAGAGGATTGGAGGGAAAAGAGAGAGAGTGATGTGCGAAGAGAGAGGGAGGAAGGAGAGAAAGGGAGAGAGAGGAAGTACGAGACAACAGACTTGAGAGAGAGGTGGAGAGAGGGAGGGAAGAAGAAATACATAGAGAGTGAGAAGTGGAGAGAGAGAGGGAGTGACAAGGGAGAGATGGAGAGAGAGTGTGTATGTTTGGGGTTGAGATAAAGAGGCAAAGAAGGAGAGATGGAGAGAATGGGGGAGAGAAGGAGAAAGGAGAGAGGGAAGGATATAGTAACAGAGTTGGAGAGAGAGAGAGAGAGAGAGAGTGAGTGGGAGAGAGGGATGGAAAGAGAGATGGAGTTGGAGGGGGAGAGAGGGAGGTAAGCATAAAGAAATAGAGAGAGAAAGGTGGGGAGAGAGGGAGGCAAGCATAAAGAAATAAAGAGAGAAAGGTGGGGAGAGAGGGAGAGAGGACAACAAGAGGGAAGAGAGATGGAAGCAGGGGAGAGGGAGAGAAGGGAAGAGAGAGAGAGAGAGAGAGAGAGGAGGTGGAGGAGGAGGAGGGAGGGATAGATAGATAGATTGGAGAAAGAGGGAGGGACAAAGAGATTGATAGATATGCAGTGAGAGAGCGTGTGCGTTTGGGGGGTTGAAATAGAGAGACAAAGAAGGAGATATGGAGGGATATATATATATATATATATATATAGAGAGAGAGAGAGAGAGAGAGAGAGAGAGAGAGAAGAATATGTATTGCACTAGATGCATTGATTTCAATGTAGATGTTGATTTCTAACAATATTTGATTTCTTGCACTAGATGCATTGATTTGAGTGTAAATGTTGATTTCTAATTGTATTTGATTGCTTGCATTAGATGCATTGATTTTAGTGTAAATATTGTTTTCTAACCTTATTTGATTTCTTGCATTAGATGCATTGATTTCAATAGAGATGTTGATCTCTGATTTGATGTAATTGGATGTATGATGTACATTAATTTTAAAGTGATTGGATTAATAATGTGCATTGATTTCAGTGTAAGCATAAAAAAGTATTGACAATGTATATTGATTTGTGTGTTATAGTAATTCAACCTATGAATATTGGAGAGAAAGAGAGACAAGGTATGTTGTTTACTACAATATCTTGATCTAAATATTTAAATGGTTTACAATTTAACCTGTCCTTTTCATATAACCGATATGAAAAGATGGCAAAAGTAACAAGGGTGACAATAAGAATAGTAGAAGAAAATAGTTTGAGATTAATCACAATGAAGACTTTGTAATTTACTATATTCTTATTATTCAAATTTTCTATCATTCAACACTATCACATTGTCACTTTACATTCAAAATTTGTATTTCATCATTTTTCACCATTAAAGTTACTCACAATATTTATCATCTCAACAAACTGAGGTAACTAAGCAAATTTAAAATTAAAATGACCAGATTAATCTGAGACATATTTAGCATATTTAAAATGATTATATTAATATTAGATGATTTTACATATTATGGATAAAATCAATCATCTGTTCATTAGATTTTCTTTGGCTGCACACAATTGAAACCAGCGTAGATCCATCTTAACTTTGGATCTATCAAGCATTGAGAGGGATGAAATCTCTCGAGGTGCAAACATTTCCTCAAGTGTTGCACTCAAAAAAGAGGTTTGCACCTCAAGAGATTTGATCCCACTCGGCGCTTGGTAGATTTGGAGTTAAGATGGATCTAGGATGGTCTTAAATAAATTTAAAGGTTGAACATTCAAATAAATTGAAAGAATGAATTGACAACAGAATAAGGGTAGGTAAGTTTGAGAAAGGAAATGTCATAAATAATTATTAAATAACCAAATAAACTAAAAACTATATGCACATAATTATTAAAAAACCAAATAAACTAAAACTATATGCACACAATTCATGTATGAAAATAAGAAATGTCATGCCACACAGTTATTTCATAGGCCCCCATGACCTTTGTTTGCTCTATTTGACAACCTAATTCACTCAAACACTTTATATTCAAGTAGCTCCAAGAACATTGATTGTTTTTGTCCTTGGTCCAATTGGCACATGTCTACTCCAAATCTTCTCTATAAATTGCAGTGATTTGTTTCCTTTATAAATTGCATATGTTTTCTCCATAAATCTCATTTGATTATCACTTTAATAAGTAAACACATCGCCATATCATTTCAACTAAACAAACTAAAAACTACATGCACAAAAATCCTTTATGCTAAAAAGCAATGACATGCCATCAAGTGGATCTTGTTAATATATTTAGCTGGTGTGTTTTTAAATATATTTTTAAGCTATAATGGCAACAAATCATGAATCCTAAAACTACTAAATAGGTTGAGATTTGTCTTACCTCTACTTTCTTTAGCTTTGAAGAGGAATTATATGAACAAATGTATGGTGTTGTCATGGGCTCCCCCCTTTCCCTTGTTGTAGTTAATTTGTTCATGGAGGACTTTGAATCCAAAGCTTTGTCCTCGACTCAATACAAACCAAAGTTTTGGAAGAGATTTGTGGATGACACTTGCATCATTTGGCCTCATGGTTGGGATAAGTTGGATCTCTTTCTCCTGTTGGAAATAATACTGAGAGGGGGGGTGAATCAGTATTATCAAGTCAAATAATTTTTCATTTTCAAACTTAGATATACACTACTTCAGATATGGAAACCAACGTATACATGCAACTGTGTCTACAACAACTAGCGTATATGTAGTAAACTTAAGATTTAATTAATCTATTTGATCTTTAATTAGTGCATCAGAACTTCATTAACCATAAGGACAGTAAACAGGTGTAGTAAACATAACAGATCATCACACATATGAACACAAGATATAAGGTGGAAACCCAATGTGGGTGAAAACCACCTGCTGCAATGCTTCTCTATCTTCTTGTTAATAAGAAACTTCTTTTTACAATATTTTTGTACTGGTGCAGTCTTATACCAGTACACAAGCTTCTACCTGCAGAAGGCTACAACCTTCTCTCATTCTCCAACTTCTCTTGGAAGGGAGCTACAACCCCCTTAGCTCTTGTACTAGCTGATGTACTAGTATGTAGGTGTTGACCTACAGAAGGCTACAACCTTCTCTTTTCTTCCAAGGACCATGTTTCATAAATTTTCAAACTGGATCCATAAGTAACATCAATCAAACATCAAATATATTTGCATCAACCAATCCCCTTTGCACCAACCAATCCCCTTTGCACCAACCAAAACTGAATCAATCAATCACTTCTCTTAATACTGTAACCAGAATACAGTAACAATAACCAGACATCAATCCTGAACCCAGAATACTGCAGTAATAAACAGAAGTAGCTGAAACATATTTTATGAGACGTACGCTACTTCAAGATGAAGAACCTACGTGCATACGCTTCTATATTAAGGCAAACCAGCGTATACGTTGTTTTGAATTACCGAACCAACGTGTATACGCGCCTTTGCTGTGCCGAACTTGCGTACAGATCTATAAAAGATAATTTACCCTTTTCAATTATTCAAACATCAGTTATACCTAGATTATCACATGCACCAAATATAACAGATCAAAATCACACAAAGATACTACAATTCAAGCCTTAAGATCTTGACCCATCAATAGAACTTATTCTTCTTCTAGCGCTCAGGTCCCTCCTTGGTTTAGATCCAGCTATGCACCATAACCCAATGATTAGTATTCTAGATCTTTCTCTTCATAAGATATTCAATCCTTGAGTGAATGCCTTTGCCTAATGATCTCCTGTCCATTTTATATCTTAGGCCTTACTCAATACCGTGGTCCAAAACCATTTAGAACCAATACTTGGGTCCAAATACCTGGGTTCAACACTTCGGACGAGATACCATGGTCCAAAACCATCGGTCCAAATACCAAGGACCAAATACCATGGACTAAAAATAAGTTTTCCCACCTGTACGCGCCTTTCTGTGCATGAAAGTGCGTGCATACGCATACACGAATTTTGATCGGTGATCTCGCATGTATACGTGACTTGGTTAAGTGGAAACTACGTATATCTCTTTTTCTTTTATTCTGAGAGCCTGAACTGTGATATGTCATCTGAGTGAGTTGCCATCAAGGATAACACCTGTGTCATAATTCCAACAATCTCCCCCTTTGGACTTGATGGCAACCCCAAGTCACTCTAATTCACTCTCCCCCTTTGTCATCAAGGGCAAAGGGTGATGCTCCCCCTAAGTACATGCTGAAATCTTCTGCTGTGTTGTGTTGTCCATGCTCTCCCTGACTGTAGGCAAGGTCTGCAAAAATATGTTCTACAGGAAAGAACATGACTCTATAAATGACCTTCCTATCACCAAAGGCTCATACATACATCCATCTCCCTACCGAGTGGGGATATACCAATATTGACCAATCCACCCAACCAAGTGGGGATACACCAAAAGTTTACATATGATAAAACAAGAACATTACATCATCCATCCCAGGCATAGTGGGGAAACAAAATAGGTCACTACATGACCTTGATGATAAAGGATATACATGACATAGAGACAAAATATCTACAACAAGACTATGATAGTCATCAACAACTATCATTAGCAGCATCTGTCAATCATCATTTAGATCAGCAACCATGTTCTCCCTCAACACCTGTTCCACCTGAAACCAAAACAATTGTGAAATTGAACCAAGATCTTCTAAGATAATGCCAAAAATGCATTATTAGAAGTATATGATCCCCCTGAACCTGTGCCAGATAGTCTCTATTAGACCCATGTCAGATTCTTTTCATCCTAAGTCTGGCCCACTGTTTTTCTTCAAATCAACATATACGCGACTATATCCATAGAAACTGGGATATGTACGCGGATGCTCCTCATGAAACTCGCGTACAACCACTTTTCTCTGAAATAGATAAGTTTCAACAGCAAGATGATGCATCAACTACTCCCAGCTTCTGTCTGAGGTATTCAAATGTCTCCCTGGGCAGTGGTTTGGTGAATATATCAACAACCTGTTCCTTGGAGGGAACATACTCCAATTTGACCTTTTGTTCAAACACTTGTTTCCCGAAGAAAATCATATTTTATAGGTACGTGCTTGGTCTTTGAATGCATGATTGGATTCTTTGAAATACTGATTGCACTTGTATTATCACATAAAATGGAGATAGGTGGAATACAAATGATTTGAAAGTCTTTCAAAGTTTGCATCATCCAAAGGAGTTGTGTGTAGCAAGATGCAACAACCACATATTCTGCTTCAGCTGTAGATAATGCAATTGAACTTTGTTTCTTGTTGAACCAAGATACTAATCTGGAACCCATAAAGAATGCACCACCACTAGTGTTTTTTTTGTCATCCACACTTCCTGCCCAATCCGCATCTATGTATGCATGAAGTGTGAGATCTATACTTCTAGGATACCATAAGCCATAGTTTTTTGTTCCTTGAAGATATTTGAAAATCCTTTTAACCACCTGAAGGTGTGCTTCTTTTGGATTTGCCTGGAATCTTCCAACTAGTCCCACTGCATGCATGATGTCTGGTAGGGTACCTGTCAGACAGAGTAGACTACCAATCATGGATCTATAGGTTGGTTTATGTACTACTACTCAATCATCATTTGTGTTGAGGCTACATCCTGTTACCATAGGGGTACATACTAGTTTCGAATCTTCCATGCCATATTTCTTCAAGATCTGCTTGAGGTACTTGGTTTGTGATAGAAAGATACCATCTTTGTTTTGTTGAACTAGTAAACCAAGAAAATATGTCAGCTCACCAAGCAAGGACATTTCAAATTCTTTCTACATCACCAAAGCAAAGTTTTGACTCATGTCTTCTTCATTGCTACCAAAGATGATATCATCAACATACACAACAAGTATTAGCAATTTATCATTATCAATTTTTATGTATAGATTGCTATCTGCTGATCCTTTTGAAAAACCTTGTTGATGGAGGTATTTGTCCAGATGGAAATACCAAGCCCTAGGAGCCTGTTTAAGACCATAGAGTGCCTTCTTAAGTCTGCATACAAGTTTTGGATCATTTCCAATGATGAATCCATCTGGTTGCTCAATAAACACTTTTTCTTCTAAGCCTCCATTTAAAAACGCAGATTTCACACCCATTTGATATACTTTGAACTTTTGAAAGCTAGGAAGAGTAAGGAACATTTTTATGGCTTCAAGTCTAGGAACCGGTGCAAAATTTTCTTCAAAGTCTATACCTTCTTGTTGAGCATACACTTTACAAACGGGTCTGGCCTTGTTTCTAATAACACCTCCATTTTTGTTCAGCTTGTTTTTGAATATCCATTTGGTCCCTATGACATTCTTATCATTAGGTCTAGGCACCAATTCCCAAGTGTTATTCTTTTCAATCTACTAAAGTTCTTCATTCATGGCCTTGACCTAGCATTCATCTTTGCATGCTTCACTTACATTTTGTGGTTCAACGAAGGAGAGCAATGCTAGATAGCTTGAAGCTTCTGTTATAGTTCTTCTTGTTTGAACACCTGCCTCTTTCTGCCCTAAAATTCGAGTCTCTGGATGGTTCTTCTGAACATACCTGGATGGAGTCTTTTCTTCTATTCTTATCTGTTCTTTTGGTGCCTCATAAGTTTCTTCTTCAACATTAGTCTGATCGATGTTGAAGGATAGTCCTCTTCGTCTTCAAAATCTCCGGTTTTTATCTGTTTTGAATTGTTGCCTTCTTCATCAACCACCACATCAATACTTTCAACAATTTTTCCAAGTCTTTTATTGTAACACTTATATCCTTTACTTCAGGAAGAGCAACCAAGGAGAATGCCTTCATCTGCTCTAGGTTCAAACTTGCCAAGATTTTCATCAGTCCTTTTGATGTAACATTTGCTTCCAAAAACCTTGAAGTATTTTATCGTAGGAGTCTCATCATACCAAAGTTCATGAGGAGTTTGAGTGTTGTTTACCTGAATGTTTGTTTTGTTGATAATAGTAACGACCGTAAATGCAACTTCACCCCAGAAGGTTGCAGGAGTTCCAGATTCATCAACCATAGCACGAGCCATTTGTTGAACCGTTCTGTTCATCCTTTCCACTATTCCATTTTGCTAAGGAGTCCTTGCAGTAGAGAATTCCCTTCTTATTCCATGTTCTTCACAAAAGTTGAAAAAATCATCCGAGGTAAATTCCCCTCCTTGATCAGACTTGAGGCATTTGATTCTGCGATCTGATTCATTTTCAACCAAGGCTTTGAAAGCTTTGAACTTTTCGAAAGCGTCGTCTTTATGCTTCAGAAGTCCTATCCAACACATCCTCGAAAAGTCATCAATGAACAATATAAAGTATTCTTCTCCTCGAGGTGACTTTTTCCTTGATGGACCACATAAATCAGTATGGACAAGTTCAAGTGGCTTACTAGCTGATCCTTCATTCTCAGGGAAATTAGTTCTGGTTTGCTTACCAAACTGACATGATTTGCATATTGTATTGTCTGGAATTCTAATGTTAGGGAGATCACGAACCGCCTGATATTTGCATGCTTTCCTTATCTAAGAGAATCTTAAATGCCCCAATCTTCTGTGCCATAGCCAGTGTTCATCATTCTTGCTTAGATAGCAATGTTGTTGTCCTCCCTTGAGTATGTATAAATTATTTGGAGTTCTTATGACTTTGATCACTGTTTCTCCTGTATCAAGCTCACGAACAATACATCCATTTGATCAAAGTATTACCTCATTTCCTTGATCACACATTTGGCTAACACTCAAGAGATTATGCTTTAAGCCATCAACATACATAACATTTCCAGCTTTGACTTTTTCTTTCAAAAGAACAAAACCTTTACCTTTTATGAGTGCAGGTGTGTCATTTCGGAATGAGACCTTCCTTTCATTTCTAAGGCACTATATGACTGAAGTTTATCTTTATCACCTGTCATATGTTTCAAACATCCACTGTCGATGTACCACTGATTTTCTTGTCCTTGTGCATATAAGGCCATACCACATCTTTCTGGTTGCGGTTCTTTCTTTCTCCATGTTTTGGGACCCAATGAAGGTTGCTCCTTCTGAGATGTTTGCCAAAACTTACTTCTGCATTCAGAATCTTAATGACCGAAGTTGTTACAAATAGAGCATTCTATTTCATTTTCAAGAGCAAAAAAGTTATTATAGGTCCTCTTCATGATCCCAGTCATGCTCCTTTGATTTTGTGCTTCTCGAGCCATGATAGTCTTGTAGGCAACACATTGAGCAGCTTTGTGTCCAAAGTTATGACATGAAAAACATTGGCCATTAAAGAAATTCTTGCGATTATCAAATCTACGGTCCAGGTGATTGTAGTTTCCATTGACATTCATTCTTGATGCAAATTGAGAATGATTTACTTGTGGTTGGTTGTAGCTTCTGTTCATCCTTGAAGTAGATTGACCCTGTTTTACTTCGTGATCTGTTTTATGCCTTTGCTGACGATTGTCAACCTGTTCACTTTTCCTTGCTGCATCAAGATAACTTTTGGAGGTGGATGGCTTCTGTGCTTGAGATGCTTCTTCGGTATATCCAAGACTTGGTCTTGATTAGAGGAGAATGCTGCACTTTGATAATCTCATCTAAAGTTTCAGATCCTTTAGCAAATCTAAGATTAA
>APFE030585515.1:49431-95123 GCA_000404065.3 Pinus taeda | reverse complement strand
GGTATATAAAGATGGACAAATATCTCCATTGGTATGAGGCCTTTTGGGTTAAGTCCAAAAGCAAATCCATGAGGGCTTAGGCCCAAAGTGGACAATATCATACCATTGTGGAGATATGTGGTGTCCAGAATCCTTACATTAAGTACATTAAAGGATGTGTGATATGTTTGACGAACAAGACAAGCAATTGAAAGATCAGTTTGTACATGCCACTTCCAGTTCCTTTACGACCATGGGACAACATTTCCATGTATTTTGTAGGAGGACTTCCTATTTCCAGGAGAGGACATGATTACATGTATGTTGTGGTTGATAGATTCGGCAAGATGTGCATTCTTGTTTCATGAAAAAAGAACGTGACAGTTGAACAGACTGCAAAGATGTTCTTCGAACATGTTTGGGTTCATTTTGGGTTACCTACTTCCCATTATTTCTAATCGAGACCCTCATTTTGTAGGAGAGTTTTGGTCCAATTTGTGGGGACTCATGGACACAAAGCTGAAGAGGAGCACAACTTTTCATCCATAGACCAACAAATAGACAGAAGTGGTGACTTCAATTTTACTTTAGTAAACATCCTAAGTTGTGGAATGAATCTTTACCTTATGTGCAACATGCTTACAATCGAGCCTTACATTCTTCAACTAATCAGTCACCATTCAAAACATGTTTTGGGTATCTACCAAAGTCACTGATGGATTTCATGTTTGGTGAAGAGGATAAAGTGGGTGAACATGATGATGCAAACAAAGAAGTTAAGTTCATTCAATGGATACAACAGATACATGAAGTAGTGTAGGATCAATTAGAGAAGAGTCAGTCCAAGTAAAAAATATGCCATGATAAGCATTGAGTCGATCATCATTTTCAGGTCGGTGATCAGGTATGGTTGTATATCAGTAAAGACAGGTTGAAAGGTGAAGGTAAGAAACTGAAACCCATTAGGTATGGTCCTTTCAAGATTGTTGAGAAGATTAGAAATAATGCATTTCGATTATATTTGCCTCCTTACATGCGTATTTACTCAGTTGTAAATATAGAAAATATGAAGTTGTATGAACCTCCTATGATCATGGATATCGAGCAAGATACACAGATACCGACTATTGATGATTTGGCACCTGAGTATATGAATGAGTTGCAGGAAGATACCATATTGGATAGGAAGATTCGACCTTCAAGGCGTGGAGATGTTGAGTATCTTCGAGTGGGACTCAAGGGCATGAATCCAAGCAAGGTAAGGTGGATGGAGATCGAAAGAGCGAGGTAACTATAACCTTACTTGATATCTGCTTAAATCAAACTTTTGTGGTCCAAAATATTTCAAGTGGAGAGGATTGATCCAAGAGGATCTTGTCAGTCTAGTGTATCCAGAGAATTTAGTTCATCTCCAACTTCATTAACTCGCTAGTATGGTCTTCAGTTTTATTCATGGTGGATGTGGTCCAAATTGTCGATATGGGGTGATAATGTCAATTGTAAGGGTTTTTTTATATATAAGGTGATATAAAGGTTTAAAAACATAAAGCTAAGGTTAAATCCTAAAAACCTAAGATAAAGGTTTAAAACCTAAGTGCTAGCACTAAAACCTAACATATAAGTCCAAAACCTAATTCAAACACTATTAAATAAACCTACATTATAAAATACACAAAAACCACTATTTCGATTATATAATTAAAAACAATACAACATAAATAGTCCTGACCACAACACTCCTAACTCCGCAGGGGCCGCAAAATGCAAACACTAAGAGGGCAGTAATCGTAGCATTGGAAGAAGACTGCAACAAAATTTTTCGGAGGTTGTCAGCATGTGAACTGCAACTTCCAAAGGAGTGTACTATCACATGCACTGTCACCACTAGACAATTGGAACCACGGGGATAAGCCACCTGGGTGGCATCCTACAGTTAGACTGTGGCAGTCACATGCTGGAAGCCCAACTTCTTTGCACAATTTCCTGATTGTTAGCAGGTTCAGAGATAACCCAAAGTCTGTTTATGGGTTTTTGTTGAAGTTATGTTGTTTTTAATATACCCACCATATGATTAGGTCCTTAAGGGTCACAAAGTGATAATACCATAACACTAAACCTTTAATGCAACAAATTCATGCCTAAACTTAGCCTGAGAGAGTTCGAATGAACCTAAGGGGTTATAAATTCATCTTTTTTTATCATGAAGAAGGGGAATTAGAGTGATTTTCACACTTGTATCCAAATGCTGAGCCAGAGAGGCAGTTGTTGTTTTCAGTGTATCTTGGTCTTCCAGAGGCAGAATTGGGAATCAAGACAAGTGTTGGAAAGATAGGAGAGAGAGATTTTTGTTGATAGAGACCAAAAGTGCTTGTGTGCACATTCAGTATCATATTTTTCCTATGTAAAATGCCTCTTTAAATCAATCTTAATAAAGCAAATGCCCATCTTGAAAGCAGACCCGAAGACATAGTCCATTAGGGATGAAATTCATAATTAATGTTTGTTGTCTTCTATCTCTGTTTTTGCTGAAAATTTATGCTTAATTGTGTTTCTTAAGTTCTTTATTAAGTCTTGAATCAACTGTTTTCCTTCATTCTTCCACATTTAGCATATAAGGTTAACGACCAATTCACTATTGGAAAAGAATTAATTCTACTTCAGTTTAGTTTATGATCAATATCAAATCATCAAGTGATACAATTGTGCATAAAGTAATAAGGGTTGTTTGTTATTGGCCCACTTCATTTAAAGATTTCCATGCTTATGCTTGAAAGTACCCAACATGCCACAAATGTGTTGGTCGAGATCCAAATTCAGTCGCCCCACTGCTACTAATAACAGTTGAGTAGGTGAATGCATTAGAAACATGACTTTTAAGTAAAACATCTTGGACTCGAGGAGGTTGCAACAAGGGAGACACGGTGCTCTGCAACTCGTATTAGGGTTTCAGAAAATACCTGCTACGGCAGGTCCTCCTAACAACGCTCACCATTTGCAGAACGCGGAAGAGAAGTAGGTATCAATCCATGGGTTTTGGCCAACGGAAATCATGAACCCCCCTCAGGGGGAAGGAGGGGCGCCTCCTCCAACAAACGACAACCAGTAGAGACATATCGAGAACTCAGACAGGGAAAAGGGGCCCAAGGACGCAAATGCAGACAGTAGCCAGCAGACGTATACTGAAAAAGCACAGAAAGATAAGCCTAAAGTCAGCTCTTCCACATGCAAGTCAGTAGCCACGCATAGGCCAAAAGTAGAGCTACCAAGCCATCGCATCAATTCCAGAATTTAGTACATGAGAGATCATGCCCTCATAGGCAAATTCATTGGAATATGGCCAAATGAGAAAGCGCTGAGAGCCTGGATAAATGTTAAATGGCATCCAAAAGGACACATCACCTTGCATCTGGGGCCTAAGTGGTTTTTTATTGCAGTCTTCAACTGTCTGGAGGACAGAAACAGAGTTTTAGATGGAGGGCCTTATTTCTTTAACTCTGTCAGACTATTTCTCAAAGAATGGATCGAACGTTTTAATCCCGATAAGGAAGATCTAAGTTGTGCACCGTTATGGATCAAGCTATACTCTCTGCCATTGGAATACTAGGAAGAGGAGTCTCTCAAGGGGATTGGTAATGTTATGGGCGACTTCTTCAAGGTAGCATAAGAAACAAAGACGCATAGATACACCTCATATGCACGGATCTGTGTCTACATGGACCTTAAACAAGCTCTGCCTGATACGGTAAGTCTCTTTCATGAAGATGTTGAATGGATACAGTTGATTTGATTATGAGCATGTACCCTTTAGGTGCAGGAAATGTCATGATTTAGGACATCTCTATAGAGACTGCCCGTTGAATAGCAAACCCTCGGTTCAAACAGACCCGGAAAACCCAACGCCGGATGGCTTCACTAAGGTGCTAAATCGCAGAAGAGGAAATAAAAAACCAGCAGTCTCTACAAAGATTCCTCCGACGGATCAATCAAAACCCTCGACAAGCAATAGCTTTGAAGCTTTAGCCAATGAAGACATGCAGGATCGAGACAATACACCCTCCAATGAAAAAGGAATTAGTCAGGAAAAGATTGAAGGATCTCAATCGAAAACAGGGGAAAAGGGTGTAGAACAAGAGGGCAATCATCTCAAGACTGTTTCAAATACTTGGAGCTTCCCTGAGATGGATATAGATGGTACCAATCCCAATAGAGAAGACGAGAAGGAAAGCGATGGAAGCTATCAAGAACCTCAAATCATGGAGGAGGACACAGAATCTATAGATATTGGCGAGTTGGATATTTTAGGCTTAGAACAGGCCTGTAAAACAGGAAACTTCGACAAAATACCTGATCGACAAGTGGATAATCTAGTAGTAGTCCTCAACAAAGCCCAAAAAAAATACTCATTGGGGGTTCAAATTAGTAGCCAATGGGATGGGAAATTCATCACCAAAGATAGCAAAAAACGAGGAAGGAAAACCACTCTAGAGAGAACCATCAAGATAGGAGAAGTATTGGTAGAATCAGGAAGATATGCTAATTTAACCAGGTATTTCAATGCCAACCCCAAACCTTCCCAATGAAGTTGATCTCATGGAATATTAGAGGGCTCAATAGCCCAAGGAAAGGAAGACTACTAAAAAATATGCTAATGGAGGAAAAACCCACAATTCTCTTTCTGCAAGAAACAAAATGTAATTCGACAGTCTTGGAAAAAATAGCAGCAAAGGCCTGGCCAGGAGGGTTAGTAACAGCTGTTGATGCTCAGGGAGCGTCAGGAGGACTTGCAGTGCTCTGGGATGCAAGAATAATTCAACTAAACAACATACATGCAAATAAAAATTTCATTCAAGCCATCTTTCACATAATTGGCACCAATATCTATGGTCATATGACAAATGTGTATTTTCCCCAAGAAACCCAGCACAAAGCTGAAATCCTAGATGCCTTGACACAACTCAATACAGAAGGGATGTACCCGTTATGGATATCTGGAGGAGACTACAACATGATCGCAACAATGGAGGAAAAAAAGGGAGGCCGTTGCAGAATAAATAGAGATGGATCCATATTAAAAGACTTTATTCATAATAATTGGCTAATAGATCTCCCTTCAAATAACGACCTATTCACTTGGAACAACAAAAGTGCAGAACCAATGCAAATAGCCTCTCGTCTTGATCGATTTTTGATCTCAGATAATGCAGTCCATCTAGGAGGAGAATTCATTGCATCTATCCTTCCTATCTCAGGCTCTGATCATTGGCCAATCGCCCTCCATTGGAATCGTCCTGGTTGCAATATCAAGCAACCCTTCCAGTTTGAGGCTTTCTGGTTATCTCACCCGGACTTCTATGAATTTGTCAGAGAATCTTGGTTAAAATTCAATCCAACGGATGGCACTAAAATGTCCATATTCCAAAGGAAGCTGAAATATCTCAAGGGGGAAATTAAACGCTGGAATCAATCCATCTTCGGCAACATCTTCAAAGCTAAGGAAACCCTCAATCAAGAAATGAAAACCATTCAGCAAAGAATGATCACTGAAGAACGCTCTGAAGAGCTTGCCAAGAAAGAGCAGTCCATAGAAAATCAAATCCTTGAAAGAGACTTACAGGAGGAAACTCTCTGGAGGCAAAAATCAAGAGTTAGATGGCTAAAGGATGGTGAAAAGAATACGAAGTTCTTTCACAAAACTACAGTGCAAAGAAGAATGAACAATCAAATCTCCCATATTAACAATGAGCAAGGAAGAAAAATTGAAACCCATGAAGGTATCGAACAGGAATTCCTCAATTACTTCAAAAAGCTGAATCAAGAACCCAACATAAATAGAACAGAGGCTATTGATAAAGTCATGAGACATATTCCCAGATTAATCACTGAAGATCATAATCTTCTCCTTCTCAAGCCCATAAGCCTTCAAGAGGTTGAGACTGCGGTGCATCAGCTAAAAGCAGGGAAAGCGCCAGGACCAGACGGATTCACCTCAAACTTTTTTCAGCATTTCTGGGATCTAGTTAAATGGGAAGTCTAGCAGGTCATGGAAGAATCGCGTACTTTAAGATGGATGTATCCAGGTCTGAATGCAACATTCATTGCACTAATCCCCAAAGCAGAGGAATCCATCACTCCGGACAAATACAGACCGATTGCTTTGTGCAACATTATATACAAAATTGTCTCCAAGGTAATAGCTTCCAGATTAAAGCCTTTGCTTCCCCTCATTATCTCTCTAGAACAATCTGGATATGTAGAAGGAAGGTAGATCACAGATGGAATTATTTTAACCCGTGAAATTATCCACTCTCTCAAGCATTCAAAAAAACCAGGTATGCTGCTCAAAATTGACTTATCTAAAGCTTTTGATAGTATAAGTTGGAACTATATGCAAAAAATCCTTAACGCCTTTGGTTTCGCCCCTTCCTGGATCAAATGGGTCAGTAATCTCTTATCCTCCTCGTTCTTCTCTATTCTTATTAATGGCATCCCGTCGCCCACTTTCCGTCCTTCTAGGGGTATCAGACAGGGTGACCCACTCTCGCCCTTTCTGTTTGTCATCTTAGCTGAAGGGCTAGGCCGCAGCATCAAATCGGCTATCCTCTCTCAAAGCCTAAAAGGTCTAGCATTTCACCATGCTCCCTCCTTTTCTCACCAGTAATTCGTAGACGATAATATGTTATTCAATCATCCATCTGTTCAAGAAGCTCGAGCTTTCAAATCAATTCTTGCAAACTTCTCGGATGCTTCAGGAGCTCTCATTAACAAAGTTAAATCTCAGATATTCTTCTTTAATACGCCTCCCACCACCCAAAGAGCCATTGCCCGTACCCTAGGCTTCACCTTTGCTTCCCTTCCTTCTAAATATTTGGGTGCGCCTTTAATTGCCTCGGATCTCAAGCATTCCTCCTGGAAAGATCTTTTAGAAAAACTTGAAGCCAGATTGCTCCTATGGACCCACAGAGCTCTTAATATGGCTAGTAGGTTAGTGCTAATTAAAGCGGTTCTACAGTCCATGCCTCTTTACCTTTTTTCCATATTGGCGACACCTAAGTGGGTTCTCAAAGCAATAAAACAGCTTCAGCGCAATTTCTTATGGGGAAATTCGGGTCCAAATCGAAAGTGGGCTCTAGTCAAATGGGAGAAGGTATGTCTACCAAAAAAAGCTGGAGGCATTGGGCTAAGAGACCCAAAACATAGCAATATGGTAATGGGGGCCAAAATCTGGTGGAGATGGCTCTCAAATCCCAACACTCCTTGGGCCTCCCTATGGACAGGGAAATATGCAAGAAATATGCCCATAGAGGAGAGAATCAGAATGTCAGAAGTTAGTAAAGGATCAGTCATCTGGAACTCAGCCATTCAACATCGAAATATAATACAACAGCATAGCTTTTGGGATGTGAAGGATGGCCACACAGCACGGTTTTGGGAAGACTCATGGCAGCAGCTTCTAAACCTCAAATACATTATCCCGGACCTCCCATATCAAGATATAAATCAGTATGATAAGGTGAGTCAATTTTGGGACTCACACACTGCTCAAGAACACAGAAAGTGGAAAGAAGCTAGCCATATAATACCTCACAGCTCGGAGCAAACTCAACTTTATCTTTCCTCAGAACTTCAAAAAAGAAAAATCCTTTCTTCAGTAGGTATGGACACTCTTAGGTGGGGATACGAGGAAAAGGGCAATTTCACCACCATAGAAGCTTACAAAATCATCATCAAAGACAGGGTAATCAGAGATAATTTATGGGATAAGATATGGAATTCTTCTATATGGCCAAAGATTTCTACTTTCCTGTGGCTTCTGTCTCACAACAGGATTCTCACATGGGACAACCTTAGGAAAATGAACTTCTCTGGGCCATCCATATGTCCCAACTGCAAACAGGAAGAGGAATCAGCATTACATCTTATGCAAACCTATCAGCTAGGAAGGAAATTGTGGGAAAAGGTCGCGTTCCACTGTCAAAAGGAAGGCAGAGTGTATGGGGACATTAAACGCACCCTTCGCACCTGGAGCCAAGAGCCATATCAAAGCAAACTTTTAAACACACTATGGAAACTCATACTGGGACTACTAATGTGGAATATATGGAAGGAGAGAAACAAAAGGATCTTTAAAGATCAATCACAGACGATTGAGCAGATATGGACTGGATTGCACCAAAATATTAAAGAAACTTTGTCTATCAAAGCTTGGTCCCAAGAGGATTTCCCATCAATCCCGCAGGAACAAACTATATGGGACAACTGGCAGATTCAATTAATGCATCCGCTCTCTTCCAATTATAACTCCTCAAAGCATCAGGATCCTCCAGCAAGATGGACTCCACCGCCAATAAATGGGTTTCAACTTAAGTTTGACAGAGCTTCGAGGGGTAATCTTGGGAAAACAGGATTTGGAGGAGCCATCAGAAATTACCAAGGTACTCCCCTTCAAACTTTTTTTGGCTCAATTGGATGGAATACCAACAATGCAGCGGAACTGGAAGGATTATGGAGAGGGCTTAATCTGGCACAAGAACGAGGTTTCTTTCCTCTTATTGTGGAAGGGGACTCCCAAATTATCATCACTATGGCTTCAAAACTTATGCAGGGATCACCCGTTCACAAGGTCAGCAGCAGCTGGAGAATGGCTCCACGACTTGAGCTTCTTAATCAATGGCTTTTTCATCACC
Organism: Pinus taeda; assembly: GCA_000404065.3. Lineage (NCBI taxonomy): Eukaryota > Viridiplantae > Streptophyta > Pinopsida > Pinales > Pinaceae > Pinus > Pinus taeda. Next base: position 86,460 of record APFE030585515.1, on the reverse strand, counting down.
AAGCTATTTCCTTCAAACACATTAGGAGGGAAGGGAACAAGCTGGCAGACTTTCTTGCTAATTTAGGAGTGGACATTGGAATGGAATTCTTTGAAGGCTCTCTATCTAGCATAGCTTCTGAGAACCAACTCTCTAACTTCCATACCATCGTAACAAATGATATGCACTCGGAGGAACATTCACACCCGGATGCGGGTGCAGTAATAACGTGTTAATGGCATTGCTTGCGACTTGGGCAGCTGTCATTCTACTGAGCTGGCTAGGGCAGTTCTTGGTATGTGATCTACAGGCATTTATGGATCATTGGGCTCGAGGTCTGCAGGTAAGGGATTTTATTATGGCGCGCCTTAATCACGGTTCTTTTGCTCTGAGTTCTTCAGGTATTGGCATTTTGGTTCTCCTCTGTTGGTTATGCTCTCAGCGCCCCTGCGCAGCTCAGGGAAGTTGGAAGCCCCCTCTGGCTTCATAACCGGTCTCATTCTGCCTACTTCTGGTATATGGTTCTGATTTTCTCCACCGGTGTCCGGTGTACTGAGTTGGTCTTCTCCGCCTGCGTCCGGTATACTGAATTCGTCTTGCCCGTCTGTGTAGGGTGTATCGATTTGGTCTTTTCTGTAAGTGTCTGGTTTGTGCATTGGGTTTATTCTGTCTGTGCCTGGTTTTTTCTTTTGGTCTATTCCAGCTATTGTGAGCTTTGCATTGGGGTCTACTGTACAGAGGTCTGGTCCTTGAATTGGGTTCAATTAGCCTGTGTCTGGCCGCTTTACTCCCACCTTCAGTCTCCCTACTAATTCAAGCTGCTGATTCATTCTGTAATGGCCCGACGTCGCGGCATCCTCAGGCGTGGTAGTAATTCAGGCTCTCGTGGAGGTTCTCGGGGTCGTGGTGGCTCTGCCCCTCAACGTATAACTCCGTTAGCCTATGCTTCTCCATCCTCTCTGCCCTCTGACCATTCTAGACCCACCCTAAACAGCTCCTTTCAAACGACCCGGTTCAAGTTCAGAAGTAGACTCAATAAGCCTCTCATCTCTGCCACTATAACTGTTATCTTCTCGGAGGAGGAAGATGAGCTTACAAGCTCGGATGAAACCTCCAGGGCACCGTCTCAATCTCAAAATTCAAGTGATTTTCAGGGTGAATTGGCTGGATTCGTCCTCAATGACTCTGTCGTGCTGCACGAGGAGGGCCATCAGGAAGACATTTACCCCCAGCCAGCTTCACGTCAAGAGAAAATTATTGCTTGTGAGCCTGTGCGCCTCTCTGGAAGTGTTCTGAATCTTGTTCTTCCTCCAGGTGTGAGTATGATGGAAGCTGAAGACAATGTGATGGTAACCTGGGTTAGCTCCCCCACCCAGGCAAACGAGAACGTGACAAGCTCTCCTCCGCAGGTTTAATCACTCCTGGCTCCCGCGTCATGACAACAAGTTATCTTCTGATTTCTGGTATTTTTGTGAAGTTCCCATTGTGCATGGCTTCCTTTCATATCAACATGCATTACTACAGTCTCCAGGACATAATTTTGGTTTCCAAACTTCTTTACACAATTTCTTGATTGTTAGCGGGTTCAGAGATAACCCAAAGTCTGTTTATGGGTTTTTGTTGAGGTTATGTTGTTTTTAATATACCCACCATATGATTAGGTCCTTAAGGGTCACAAAGTGATAAGACCATAACACTAAACCTTTAATGCAACAAATTCATGCCTAAACTTAGCTTGAGAGAGTTCGAATGAACCTAAGGGGTTATAAATTCATCTTTTTTTATCATGAAGAAGGGGAATTAGAGTGATTTTGACACTTGTATCCAGATGCTAAGCCAGAGAGGCAGTTGTTGTTTTCAGTGTATCTTGGTCTTCCAGAGGCAGAATTGGGAATCAAGACAAGTGTTGGAAAGATAGGAGAGAGAGATTTTTGTTGATAGAGACCAAAAGTGCTTGTGTGCACATTCAGTATCATATTTTTCCTATGTAAAATGCCTCTTTAAATCAATCTTAATAAAGCAAATGCCCATCTTGAAAGCATACCCGAAGACATAGTCCATTAGGGATGAAATTCATAATCAATGTTTGTTGTCTTCTATCTCTGTTTTTGCTAAAAATTTATGCTTAATTATGTTTCTTAAGTTCTTTATTAAGTCTTGAATCAACTGTTTTCCTTCATTCTTCCACATTTAGCATATAAGGTTAACGACCAATTCACTATTGGAAAAGAATTAATTCTACTTCAGTTTAGTTTATGATCAATATCAAATCATCAAGTGATACAATTGTGCATAAAGTAATAAGGGTTGTTTGTTATTGGCCCACTTCATTTAAAGATTTCCATGCTTATGCTTGAAAGTACCCAACATGCCATAAATGTGTTGGTCGAGATCCAAATTCAGTCGCCCCACTGCTACTAATAACACTTGAGGAACCTTTTAAACAGTGGGGACTAGATGTTATTAGTGAGATATTTCCACATGCATCAAAGCAAAACTGATATGTTTTAACAACAACAGATTATTTCACTCTGTGGGCTAAATCCATTCCTTTAAGGCAAGTCAATGACCAAAAAGTCGCCCAATTTTTGAAGTAGAATATCATAACCATGTTTGTTATACTAATGTCTCTTGTCTTTGATTATGCAACTTACATTTCCTCATTGAAACTTTATGAGTTTGCATTAGAAAATGGTATTTTTCTGAAGCATTCATTAAATTATTACCCATGGGGGAACAATTTATAAGAATTAACTAATAAAAAAATTATTTTCATAATCAAGAAAATTGTCTTCTATCAACAAAGGAACTAGCACAATGCTTCAGTGAATTCATTATGGGCTAACCATGCAACTTTGTAATGCCTCACCCCACATCTATCTAGTTTTACAAGCTCTGTAGGGTAAACATGAGCTAAGTGTCACTATGATATAATCCAACCTCCAAGTGCCAATTATGGAAGTGGGGCCTACAACTGAAACACATCCTATCGTCCCTCAAGGTCGCTAGATCACTCACATCTTGAAAACCACTCCTGGTGATCAAACCCTAAGCTGGAACTCATTTTTACAATATTTACACCACAACCACACCCATGACACACTGTGCATGTGGTTATGATGCTCCAACCGCACCCATAAGCCTACCTAAATGTGGTTATGAACCAAATATTCCAATTTTTGTGTATATGGTGGTGATATTTATGCCACCTTTTCAAGCTAGCCTCCATACCACTCCCCAAAACTGTTTATAACCTTCAAAAAATATAACTACAAAGATAACAATACCAACAATTCATAACATGAGAAAGATATTGACCTAGACATTCCTAATACATAAGACTAATTTCATGAAACATATGATGAACATAGAAGCTATAATTCTTGAATGCATATCCAATTATAAACTTCTTAACTTCATCTGAGAACCACCAAGGATTTATACCCTCTCAAATTTGTTGCGACAACACTTGTTAGCCCATGCATTCATCAACCATTCAATAACTTTTTAAATCAAGAAAGAGATCCATAGTAAGAGCACATCATATAATTCTGCATTTAACCAACATATAACCATAATAGAATCCATGACAAACTATCCATAAAATCAACACATTAACCAATACAAGTGCTCATATATCACAATAGGAAAATATCTCATATTAACATAAGTAAATGCCAACAAAGTCAGGGACTTCCACGTATCACCTGACCGTTTATTGGCTAAACCAAAATCTATCTTTCAACCAATCACTCTCGTGCCATATTCCAAGAATTAATGTGGGGTCATATGGGTTAAACCAAAACAAAACCAACCAAGGCTTCAAGTGGCCAAACTGCCTCAACCCTCAACCACAATGATTTCACCTAACTAGTCCATAAGTCACTAATACAAAACCAGATTGGTCTCTACCCAAGTTGTCCAGAGCTCCAGGGATTCTATCTCAAACCACAACCTCCAGGGAACCAAATTTGTTATAGGGCTCCATAGATCTCCCATCTCAACCCACAACCTCCAGGGAACGCAAGTTGTTCTAGGGCTCCATAGATTCTATCCCAGCCCACTGTCACAGGGAACTTGAGAGACAATCAGAAATCCAAATAAAGAACCCATGTCATTATGGTTATCTAGGAAATGGCAAGGAAAGGTTCAAACCAATGTCAATCCAAGAAAATCTCCATAACAATGACAACACATAACCAAGGAACCACATGCATATACCATGCATCCAAAAACCATCAAGGAGATTGGACATGCAACCTGTTACCTACAAAGTAATATTGTTGTAGTTGTTGATCCAAATGTCTCCTTGTGATCCCTTACTTTCCTTTGTTTTCCCCTTGCTTTCTTTCTTTCCTTCCTCCAAATCCAAGTGAATTATAGAGTTCTCCAAGGATGCTCTAAGTGTGCAAGAGTGTATGAGAGAACCAAAATTGAACTGACAAAAATTGTGAATTGTTTCTTAGGTGCCTTTTTATTATTGATGTCTAGTATTTTCCTTTCATTTTTCCTTTTTCTTCATTTTCCTTCATTTTCTCTCTAATTTCCCTAGCATGCATATTTGTGTCTCTTCATATTCCTTTTCAACTATTTTCCTTTATTTCCTTAATTAAATACCAATTATTGCCTCTTTGCATTTTCCAATGCCTCTTCCAATCTCCATAACCATTAATAAACCACAAGCGTTGCCCACTACAATGTTTTCCCACCATTCATCTTGGAATACATGTCCCAAGACCTTGGTCTTATTTTATTTACAAGGAAAATCAACCAGTGGTTGTTACAAACCCCTCCCCCTTGGGGGAACATCATACATGGTGTTCTATGATGCTTATGACTAGCAAAACATGATGCTTATGGATATTTATAACCTAGCTCAATGCGGCATTTGCAGTATACCAAATTGTTGAAAACATGACCACCATACTACTTATTGGAGTTTTATAACATGACTCGATGCATTATTTACAACATATGTATTATTGGATCTTTATAACATATATCCTTGTAGTATTTACAACACACATGCACACACACACACAAACACACACATATAACAAAACACATAAACTAAACACATCTAGTCAATCAACAAATAAGGAAGGATACAAAGCCCACATATAATCAACCATCTCCCATGTAGCTTCATCGGGCCCAAAATTCTCCCACTACACTTTAACCTTCTCTATTGCTTTGTTTAGGAGCATGAGTTGTTTTCACTACAAACTGCACTATGGCTCTGGCTGGAACTCTCTCTCTGGTTCCACCTGCAATATAGACCAATCAATCACATGATCAACATCTTGGACATAGCTCTTAAGCAATGAAACATGGAAAACATCATGGACTTTCATTGTTGCATGTAGTTCAAGTTTGTAGGCCACTAGTCCAATCCTATCTTCTTGCTAAATATTTAGCCTTGAAGCTTAAGCCCCTTATTTGTCGTACATAATCCTTTGTCAAGGACTCCATTACATTTGTCAATGAGTTAAAGAGTATTAACCTTGATCCGGATGACAAGCTTGTGAGTTTCGATGTGGTCTCCCTCTACACTAATATTCCTATAAATGAGGCAATTGAAGCCATTAAGCGTATTATGATCCCAATATGGTTATATTAGTTTGTATTTGTCTCACCTCTACTTTCTTCTCTTTTGATGGAGAATTCTATGAGCAAACTTGTGGTGTCACCATGGGTTCCCCCCTCTTCCTTGTGGTATCTAATTTATTCTAGGATGATATTGAATCAAAAGCCTTATCGTCTTCTCGTCTTCTGCCTAAGTTGTGGAAGTGGTTTGTGGATGACACTTATGTCATCTGGTCCCATGGTAAGGAAGAGCTAGACCTATTCTTCCTTCATCTTAATGATCAATCTAGTTCCATAGTGTCCACCATGGAATCCGAAAGCAATGGCAGTTTTCCCTTCCTTGACATCCTCCTTTCTAGGAATGATGATGGTTCTTTTTCGCATCAAGTCAATCAGAAGAAAACTCAAACAGAGAAACATCTTCATGCTAAATCTCATCATTTCCCGGCTCAAAAGCTTGATGTTCTTAACACTTTAGCAACTAGAGTTGTAAGAATTTATGATGACAAGAATCTTAATAATGAGAAAACGTGCCTCCTTAAGGTTTTTCTTAATAATGGGTACAATAGACACCAATGCACTAAGGCTTTCCTCAAAGCGCAAAAAGGTCCTAGGGCTAAGAAATAACCCAAGGATCGATTTTCTGGAGCTCATATCCCTTTTATCTACGGGACCACTAACAAGATTACCAAGATCTTAAGGAAGCATATGGTTCCTTCAACCTTTAGGCCCCTAAATACCATCACCTAAAAATATGAAAGGTGTTTACATTATCCCTTGATCTTTTGGGACTCCCTACATAGGTGAGATGAGTCGCTCGATTAATCAAAGGATTCGTGAGCATGCCGCTGACATCAAGCATGGTAGGACCCACTCCTTTGATTTGGCAGAACATGAAGATAAATCTAAGAATCACGTCTGCATTGAGGATGCCTAGGTCATTTCCAGGATTAGTCATTTCCATCATCGTAAATTTAGGGAGGCCTTAGAAATTGAAAGGAGGCCCAATAATTTGAATAGAGATGATGGTTGGAATATTAGTAGAAGTTGGGTCCCTTACATGTCTTCTTAAGTATTTAATAAAAAATTTAAAGATTTCCTTTTTTTGTATGTTTCTTATTTGTTTATATGGTTTCTATTTTTAAGTTTCTCTGATGGTTTGAGTATTCTATCTTCTTGATCATTCTTAGCCCCTCTTACTTGTATTTTAGGTTAGAGCTTGTTTATTTTATTAATTCCTTATTTTCTGTAAGGCCCACCTCTTATTTTTGACCTTGTTTCCTAAAATTGTTCTTTGATTATTTTTAGTTTGAATTTTATTAATTAATCTTATTTATGACATTGTTTCTCATAAGTTATATTTGTATTTATTAATATGGTCTTGACTCCATCATTTATTAACAGGGTCTTGATTCCTTTTGTTATTTTTTACTTTGCTCTTTATTTGAAGTTTTAATTTGAATCTTTGTTTTCTTTTTTGAATATATTTAACCTATTCTAGATTATTTTGATACTAATTATTATTGTTCATAATAATAAAAAATATTATATATAAACTAGCCTTTTTTATTGAAATTATAAAAATAAAAATATATTATTAATAAACTAGCCATTTATTATAGCTGTTAATTGAACCTTGAGTCTCTACATTTCTCTCTATTTATACTCATGCCATGATCTATCTCTTCATCTTGTCTTGAAGATGAACCACACTAGATGGTTCAAAATGTTTCGATAAATGAATTTTGATGTGATTATCGTCAAAAAAATGTCTCAAAAACTTGATATGGATCACAGAAGCCTAAATTCAATGGTCCAATTCTCTCAAGGATCTCAAAATGCCCATGATATCGAGGTTCCAGCTTGCCACATGATCCATCCTCAAGTAACTCCTCTTGGGCTTGATGCACAAGTACACATGCTCTCCAACTTGAAAGTACTTGAATGCTCTATACTAATCCACATAACTCTTCTACATGTATAGTGATACCTTTAGAGTCCTCTTTATAACCTTCATCTCCTACTCCACCTCAGACAACATATTTGGTCCAATTAGTGCTCTATTCACTGGATCACTCCAGTTGATAGAAGTATTACAACTTGGCCCATAGAGAGCCTCAAATGGACTCATCCTCAGGGACTCTTGAGATCCATTGTTATATGCAAACTCTACTAGTGTAAGATACTCCTCCCCCTTCCTTTGTTGATGCATGAAATACATCCTCAACATATCCTCAAGAATATTGTTAACCCTATTTGCTTGTCCATCTGTCTGTGGATAATAAGCTATACTGAAAGTTAACTTTGTCCCCAAGCCTACAAACAACTCCTTTCAAAACTTGTAAGTGAACATGGAATCTTTGTTCGATATAATCTTCTTGGGAACAACATGCAACCTCACACTCTCCTTGATGAATATCTAAGCTACCTCACTAGCTGAATTAGTAGACTTTACTGCAATGAAGTGAGCTACCTTACTCAACCTTTGAACCACAACGATGATGGAATCATGTTGTCTCGATGTCCTTGGAAATCATGTAATGAAGTCCATGGAAATGACCTCCTATTTCCATTATGAAATTGGAATAGGTTGTAATAAACCAATTGGATGCTTACAATTTGCTTTCACCTACCCATAATCCATGCATCTTGCAACAAACTTAGCCACTTTCTTTTTCAAGTAATTCATCAATGATAAAACTTCTTAACTACCGTCAAAGTTTTATGATATCCGAGGCCTAAGTATGGATTGATATGAAACTCTCCCAAGATAATCTTCTTCAATTCATTATTATCCAGTACATAAATCATGTTCCTGAATCTCACCATACCATTTGTTGTGAGGTGATACTCCTCATATCTACCACCTTGTTGTAAAATCTTCTTCAGTTGTTGGTACTTTTCATCATGCTACACTGCATGCACGATCTACTCCTATAAATATGTCCCATATGAACTCACAACTGAAATGTGATTCACCCGCACTCTCCTACTGAGAGCATCTACAACCCTTTTCTCCTTCCCCTTAACGTACCTGATCTAGAAGTCAAACTCACTAAGGGAAACCAACTATCTAGCTTACTTGGCATTCAGGTTGGGTTGGTAAAAAAAGTACCTCAGCCCACTATGATCACTCATCAGGACTCCACCAAGTCCTTCCTTACATGCATCGGTACAAACCAAAAACTCCTTATCAAGATCCAAAATCTTCAAAACTAGAGCATTTGTAAGAAAATGCTTCAACTACTCAAAACTAGTTGCACACTCCTCATTCCATTCAAACTTTATCTTTCCTCTGTAAAGATGTAATATGATAGCCAATCTTTGAGAATTTATTAATGAACTTCCTGTAATAACCTATTAATCCCATGAATGATCTGACCTAATCCACATTCCTAGGAGTTGGCCACTCCATGATAGATTTAATCTTTTCTAGGTCCACTGCCATCCCTTTCTTGGAAATAACATGTCCCAAGTAATGAATCTGAGACTAAAATAAACCGCACTTGCTAATCTTGGCATACAACTGGTGCCCTATCAATAATCTCAACATTGTTTCCAGGTGATATACATGCTCTTTTGCATTCTTTGAATATATCAATATATCATCAACAAAGACTATCACAAACTTGTCTAGATAAGGGTGCAACACATTGTTCATCAAACACATGAAGGTGGAACCACCACAAACTCATAGTACCCATATCTCATACGGAATGTACTCTTGTAGATTTATTCTTCTTTGATGCACAATTAATGATATCCTGATCTCAAATCAATCTTTGAAATATTGTTGCTACCTTCAGTTGATTAAACAATTCATCAATCCACGACAATGGATATATGTTATTAATAGTCTCTTTGTTCAACTACATGTAATCAATACATAATTTGAGAGTACCATCCTTATTCTTAGAAAATAATATTGGTGCACACCAAGTTGACACACTTAGACTTATGTATCCCTTATCAAGCATTTCTTTAAGCTGCAACTTCAATTCCACCAACTCTGGAGTGCTCATCTTGTACAGTGCTTTAGATGTTGGTGTTGCTCCTCGCACTAACTCAATAGAGAATTCCACTTCCCTGTGAGGCTATAATTTTGGAATCTCTACATGAATCACATCCTAATACTACTGCAAAATAGGATACCTCTTCAAGAATTCATCATCCTCAACATCCTTCCCTTTATCACTAGAAATATGCACTACAAATAATAGTCATCCTTTCCTGTGGTTACACTTTGATTGCATAGTTGTAACTATTCTCACTGATGTAGACTTCTTCTTTCTCTGCAAAACTCTCTTTTCTCCATCATCATCCAGGAACTCAATAGTATTGTCATAGCAATCCACTTTAGGGTTATGAATGAACAACTAGTCCATGCCCAAAAGCATACTAAATGAACCCAAAGGAAGCACATTTATATGTGTTGATGTAGGCATACCATTCAGCTCAAATGCACAAGATCTCACCCAATGATGAACTCTTCCCTTAGTCCCTATAGACTGCAAAACCAAGATTTGTCATGCACTTCTTTACTCAAGGAACACTTATCCATTAGGTTAGGACTGATATAACTATAATCTGATCTAGGATCAATCAAAATAGAAATGACTTGATCGGAAAAGCTTACCTTCCAACCCAATAATGGATGCCTGATGATCATCATGCTTGTTATCCATTGCTGCATAAAGCCAAGGAATACTTTGACCAACATCTCCAATTGTCTCTGCCTCTTGAGCACTATAGATCTAAGGCCTGCCACCCTAGTGCGATGGGCACTCACTCCTGTGATGCTCTCCACCAAAATTTTGACACCTCAAAGGCTTTATGCAACCACCCTTATTCTACTCTTCAAGCTGAGACCCATGTCCTCTCTCAATTGCATTGAACTTCTTATAAGGCATTGCATTTTATTTGTCACCTGCACCTTGAGGTCTTCCTTTATTCTGAGACTACTTCCCTTTAGTCTTCCCATTTCCTTTCTAGTCACACTTAGGCTCAAGATTGCACTTTGACTGTTCATAAAAATGTTTCAGCTTTCTGATGGCTTCTTCCAATGACTGAGGCTCATCAAACCCAATCTGGTCTTTGAATGTTACAAGAAACCCACTGATGAACCTTTGAATCTTCACTTTCTCATCCTTAAGATAAGGTACATACCTCAACAACTCCAGGAACTTGCTAGTGTACTCATCATCTATCATAGAAACCATATTTAGATCTTAGAATTCCTTAGCCCTAACACCATAGTATCTTTTGAATAGGTACGTCTTCTTGAAGAGTCTCAAAAACTCATCTGAAATCATCTCCTCTTCTCCAATGCTTCTGACATTCTTCACATCTTGCCACCAGATGCTTGCTTTCCCTTTGAGATTGAAGGTAGCTACCTTGGCTTTCATGTTTTTTGAATACTCATGCAATCTGAAGAACTTCTTCATCCCAAGAAACCATGCTTTTTCATATTCTGATCTCTCCATTTCTCCATAAAATGTAGGAGGCTTGGATTTCTTGAACTCATCTGGCAAATATCTCTTCTCACTCCTCCTATACGAATGATAATGGAGACATCGATGATGTCACTCAGAATTGAAACTAATGTGAAATCCATAAGTGCTAGCCCTCCTATCAGGTGTATCTAAAGATCTTCCACCTCTGACTGTATCATCTTTGTCCACCCTATGTCCTCTATGAGATTTTTTGCCATACTCCCCATTAGTTTTTTCCTCCTATCCATGACTAATCCTCACTTGTCCTTGTCTCTACAAATCTAAAAGGCTTTGAAGAATCACTGCATTAACCTTTGCTTTCTTTCCTAAGCTCTTGCAAGCCTTTCTTGTGCCTCAATCAACCTGTTATTATCTTCCTCACAACTTCTAATTTATGCCTTCAGACTTCTCATTGTATTTGCTATATCAAGAGAATACTCTTCTCTTTATTGCCCAATTGGCCTTTCCCATTCCATAACATTCACATCTAGACTATAAGGGGAGTCATGTGAACTGTAATATGCCATTATGATCTTCATCTCTGATTTTCTATTTTTTTTCAAACATACCATGTTAGATAAACCAAATAGAAGACATAATCAAATCATACCCCAATGTATCTCAGGGGAGGCTATCTCACCTACACAAAATAGTCTATATTAACACGATACAATATCACAAGCATACTAACTCATACATAGATATCATAACCATAAAATGAAATAACAAACATGCATCCATAACAAACACATAGAAAATTGACATGCATGCATATCAATATGCATTTATCCCATCCAGTCCAAGTTTTTGAACTTGGAAGCTTTGATACCACCATGTCGTATCATATATCACCCAAAGAGAACAAAACCCACTCTAATACCACCCTGTAACGCCTCACGCCACATCTACCCACTTTTACAAGCTTTGTAGGGTAAACATGAGGTGAGTGTCACTATGATATGACCTGACCTCCAAGTTCCAGTTATGGAAGTGGGGCCTATAATCGAGACACATACTATCACCCCTCAAGGTCACTAGATCACTCAGCAGCCTGACAATCACTCCTGGTGATCAAACCCTAAGATGGAACTCGTTTTTACAATCTTGACACACCAACCAAAGCCATGACACATTGTGCATGTGGTTATGAGGCTCCAACCACACCCATAAGCCTACTTGCATGCAATTATGACCCAAATCTTCCAGTTTTGTGCATGCAACGGTGAGATCTATGCCACTTTTTCAGGATAGCCTCCAGACCACTACCTAAAATTGTCTATAACTTTTTACAAACATAAATACAATGATAATAATTCCAACCATTCAAAACTCGAGAAATATCTTGACCTAGACATTCCTAATACATGATACTCATTTCATCAAACATATGATGAACATAGAATCTATAGGTCATGAATGCATATCAAATCATAAACTTATGAAATTCATCTAAGAATCACCAATAACTCTCTATGCCCTCTCAAGCTAGCTACAACAACACTTGTTAGCACATGGATTCATCAACCATTCAATAAATTTTCAAATCAAGAAATAGGCCCATAGTAAGAGCACATCATATAACTGTGCATATAACCAGAATAGAACCCATGAAAAACTAGCCATAAAATCAACACATTAAATAGTACAGGTTCTCATAGATCACAATAGGAAAATAGCTCATATTAATAAAAATAAATGCCAACCAAATCAGGGACATTCACGTACCACCCAACCATATATTGGCTTAACCAAAATCTCTCTTTCAATCAATCACCCCCCTTCCATATTCCAAGCATGAATGTGGGATCATATGGGTTAAACCAAAACAAAACCAACCATGGCTTCTAGAGGCCAAACCACCTCAACCCTCAACCACAGTGATTACACCTAATTGGTCATGAAATCACTAATACCAAAACAAATGGGTCTCTACCCAAGGTATCCAGGGATCCATGGATTCTATCTCAACGCACATCCTCTAGGGAAACCAAGTTGTTATAGGGCTCTAGAGATCTCCCACCTAAACCCAAAGCCTCAAGGGATCCTAAGTTGTTTTAGGGCTCCAGACATTCTATCCCAACCCACAACCATTGGGAACCTGAGAACAAATAAAAAATCCAAATAGAGAACCCAATATATCATGGCTATCCAAGAAATGGCAAGGCAAGGTTGAAACAATTGTTAATCTAGGAAAATCTCCATGCTAGTGATAACACATAACCAAGGAACCACATGCATATACCATGCATCCAAAAACCAGCAAGGAGATCACACATGAAACCTGTTAGCTGCAAATTAATCATGTTGTAGTTGTTGATCCAACTGTCTCCTTGTGCTCCCTTGCTTTCCTTTGATTTCCCTTTGATTTCTTTATTTCTTTCCTCCAAATCCAAGTGAATACTAGAGTGCTCCAAGAATTCTCTAAGTGTGTAAGAGTGTAGGAGAGAATGAGTGTGTGGAAGGAGAGAATCAAAACTGAATTGAAAAAAGATTTGAATAGTTTCTAAGGTGCCGTTTTATTATTGATGTTTAGTCTCTTCCTTTCCTCTTTCCTTTTTCTTCATTTTCCTTCATTTTATCTCTAATTTCCCTTGCATGCATATTTGTATCTCTTCATCTTCCTTTTCTCCTATTTTCCTTTATTTCCTTAATTAAATATCAAGTATTTCCTCTTTTCCTTTGCCAATTTCCATAGCCATTAATAAACCACAATTGGCTCCCACTACAATGTTTACAAACCATTCAGCTTGGAATACATGTCCCATGACCTTGGTATTATTTTATTTACATGGAAAATCAACCATGGGTTGTTACAAAATCCAAAACCCCCTCTTAAAACCTCACCATAGTTCCTTGTATATGGTAGATAAGTTGTCCTACAAGCAAATATATATCTCTCAACCTTGCAACTTTCCCAAGAGTTTCAAGACAAACCATGTCTCCTGGTTCAAAGTAGGATAGATATATTGCTTAAACTTGAAGAAGAAAGGCTCAACGCCAAACAAATAGTTGTCGTGCACCAAAACCATGTCACGCACTGGTTTGATAAAAAATCTGTAGGGACTAAGAATTTCAATGTGGGTGACTTAATATTGAAGTGGGATAAATCCCACAAAAATAAAGGCAAACAAATGAAATTTCAATCTCTATGGATTTCCCCCCTTACAATTGAAGAAAATCATAGTCACAATGCTTTCAAGCTAAAATATTTGGATGGGAGGACTAACCCTCTTCTTGTTAATGGTTGATATCTCAAACATTACCTTCAGTAGCAGCTTTAGGTTGTGTTCCTCTGTACGATGTTCTTTCTTTGTCGTTTATTGTTTTTTTTATGTTTGTTATGACAAGTCATTGTCCTATCATGTTTCCCTTCATTAGTCATTGTACATAAATAAGACCTTTTTGTGAAAGTGTGTATGGATTTGAAGGACTATGTAGCAAAATAGATAAGGGATGTGATATGGTAATGCTTGGCTACATGTTAGTTCTCCTTATTTGTTTGGGAAAATGCCTTAGGTCAAGTAAGGTCCAAATGGAAAATATGAAACATTCAAGAAAATAACCTTGAGTGAACCTACAATACTCGTATTCATTTTAGCATCTCCACTCCTCAAACTTGGTGTTAAATATACTTGATGTTGTACTTGCTTATCCAATCGAATAGAGAAAGGATAAGGGGAAAATATGTAGTGAGAAGGCCTATATCAATGGTTATATATATACTTATCCAAAGGGTAAACCTCCTCTACTCTCAATAATTCGGGACCCCTCTTCCACCCCATTGAAATAATAAGTTGCTAAGAACAATTCTAGTAATAAAATAAAGAAAGGGTGAAAGAATAGAAAGTCTTCCTGCGCAGGGAGGTGAAGCAAGTAACTTTGATGGGGTATTGTTTAGGCTCGTTGGTAGCAAAGCAATGCTTGTGCTCTTGTAGTGACTCCATCGAGGTATTGTCCATGTTTTCTTGTAGTGGATCAAAACAAAAGATGAAACTCATACTTTCAATATATTAAACTGGCGATTACATATTACCCTTCCCGGGATTGAAACAATTGTGATATGGCATAATTTCTTGTGTGTTGGATCAAGGTAAGGAATGGTGTATACTACATCTATAACCGAGTTGAATGGGAAATTCAAGGCAATCCAATTGATGAATATATATTTCCTGAAGGGCTAAACCTTTACTAAAGTTATTCCTAGGCATAGAAGCTGAAGTTCTCCCAATGTGTTGCCAAGTTTTGTCGTTGTTACAACACCCTCCAAAATTTTGCTACATTCAAATTTTGGAGCCTACCTACTGTCATATCAAGTGTCACTTTCAGTCACCAAATGTCGAGTCACGCTATTTTAAATGTTTCAAGTGTCCATGTTATTTTCTGGATGTTATCGCATCATTAAGAACATCTATAATTCACTTCATTGTCTTAATACACTTTCTAGTCACAAAACAACACTTTTGGTCACAAATGCACACACGCTGTCTTTTATATTTGGAGAGTGTTCGTAAATTGGAGTTTTAATGTATACTTCTCACTATTGGGTCTTGTCTAAGTTTTATCAATGAGTTGGTATGTGTTGCATGTGTTTTACTCCAAACTCGTTTTGTTTTCCCATGCCTTATCTTTCAGACTTAAACAAATTTCAGTTTTCACAAGATTTTCGACTAGGCCTAAGAGAGCACATTGCACACTTCCAAGGCTTAGTTAGACCCTCCTTGTTTTTTGAGACTGTGCCCTGCACCCAAACCTATCTATGCCCCCCTTCCAAGCACACAATGCACTCTCAAGCATTAAAACCCCATTTTTCTTCTGAACTGCACCCTCCTTATGCCCTCTCTCCTAGTTGAGCACTTAGCGCACCAACATTGATCATTCAAGCTTCCCTTGAGCCTTGTTAGTGCACCCTACACCCTCCTTGTGCCCAAGCCTTCCCAGTTGAGTGCACCTCACATCAACATTCCACAGTGAACTCCCTTGTCACTTATGACTACTCCCTGCACCCTCCATCGAGACTCCTTTTCTCAACAAAGCACACAATACATCCTCAGCGGCAAACACATAGCCACTTGTCTTTGCTCAGTGCGCCCTATGCCCAAACTCTTCCTCTTCCCTTTCAGAGTGCATTGTTGATTCACAGTTGAAAAGTTTGCTTGAAACATGATAGAACATGATATTTTTGGGTTGATGTTTGCTTTCCATGAGTGATATTACTTGTAGGTGTTACTAGAACATCATGACAAGGAGGAATTCAAAGACAAAAGAACACGTGATTGCGATAAGTGAAAGAAAATCATATTTTGGTGATGAAAGTGATCCATAAAGACTCCATATGATATCGAGACACTTTGGAGGGTAGATGGAAACAACAATGAGAAGTTTGCATCAAGTATTGAAGACATAGATGACGACATTGTCATCTTCTAAGAAAGTCAATCTCTCAAGTCACTATGGGTCCAAGTCATTAATGTTAGTGGCTTGTCATGTTGTTGCCACATGATGATGTGGGAATAATGATGTAATTTTATGAATATGAATATGTGGAATTCCAAAAGTCATATATGGACAAACGATCCACATAGATAAGTATAAAGGTCACATATAAAAGTTCAAAAGACACAAAGATGTCTAAAATTCATGTTGAATTTCAAAATTCATTTGGAATTTCAAAGGTTATTTAGAAGTCCAAAGGTCATTAGAAGTTGAAAAGTAATATGGGAAGTTCAAGAGTCATGGGGATATGAGGAGTCATGCCTCTAGTTATAAAAGAAGCCTCATTACTCAAAGAAAGGACTTTTCACCTTGGCTTCTCCCACAAGGAATTGGAGAGATAGAGATAGTTATTTTGGAGAGCAAGTAGTGGCTCAAATGCTCCACTATTGGAGCTAGTGGTGTTCATTGTACTCATGTATCTTGGAAATTTTGCTTAATACTTGAAGCCTATTAGGTCAATGCATTTTCATGCACAAAATGTGGAATTTTTAAGACTACTCTTTTAATTTTTCCAGTTTATGTTGTCATTCTTGTGCATTAGATAAATTGAACTAATTCAGTGGCTTTGGTTCTTATCTCATTGAAAGTATTTTGTTATGTTATAATGATCATTGCATATGTTGTATCTTTTTCTATCTCTTGTCACAATATAGAAGCCTCCTAGAAACAGCCTCTGGGTTTATAGGAGACCAGTGCCTAGGGTATGTGAGAGGAGTGCTTTGGAATATTATCTGATAGTTTTTAGCTACACTCCATATGTCATGTAATTGGAAAAGGGATAATCCAAGGCTTGGTTCAATAGCCCTTTGCCAAGTTAAACTCAAGAAAACACATAGATCTAAATACTCAAGGGGTAAATATGGCTAATCTCAAAGAGAAATGTCTTGGTTCTGGTGGCCAACACACAAAATAGGTAGCTTAACGCTGTTGTTGTAGTATAGATGAACATGAGGAAGGAAAGGAGGGGAATTGATGCAGAGAGATGGACAGAACACAAAATCCTAAGCAACAATATCCAATAGAAATATGGAAGAGTGAGGAGATGAAAATGTAGAAAGAGTGGAGTGCGAATTAAGGTCTAAAACTCTATGCCTCATGAACACATTTGTCACCAAACACCAATAAGTAAATCTGTGCACATACATGTATTGTAGGCTATTAAAATACACAAGTAAATATGTAGTTAACACAGGTACTTTTTACTACTTAGCAGTAAACATAAAACCATAAGGAGAGTGATACCATCATCTTCATTACACTATTTCAGAGGAGGAAAGACATACATGAAGTGATAAACAAAGGGGAAACACATTGTGCATTTATCTGATTAGAATCAACAAAACAGTTTCAATAATCCTTGAAGATTAGTCCATTACATTTAGCAATTTTATCAGCCCAAGGACCTCATGAACAAGAAAATATAACCAAAGTGGAACCACAAAATTCAGGCCTCTTGGGTGCACAATTCTGGAACCATTGTTAAGTGTTTATTCCCTCTTTTTACAAGGAGAGGGGGAGCTTTGAAATTAGTTATAAAATATCTTAGTCGAGCTCCAACTGTCTGATCGACTAGCTATCTCAGCGTGCGAAGGTCTGCTGCCCAAATCATTACAAAGGATTTGATTCCTTTCTTTAAAATGCAGAAATTACAGAATAAAAGAAATAAGGAAAAAGGAATGATGGTTGAGAAAAATACCTCCCTTCCATTCCTATGATGGCCTATGATCAGGCCACGTCTCTGCCATAATGTTCTTATTTATTTATTCGACGTGTTCACATGTCATTTTCCCTTTAACAACTTGAATTTCCCACTTTATAGAGCTAGGAGTGATCAATAATGGTGGCCTTAGTGGTGTTGTGGAATCACAGATGTCGACTCATCCATCACATAACTCTCTTTATTACACTATCAGAGCCCCAATATGTCCTATATTATTGCAATAGTGTTATATTAGAGCTTTTACTCATAGGGACTTTTATTCTTAAAGACATTACGAAAATAAAGTTTTGATGTTCTTGGCCCCTTTTTGTTTAGTCCCTTTCTATTTTCCTCCATGGGAATGGGTGTAGTGACCAAAGGCTTATCCTTAAGGTGCTAGGGCATTTTGTTCCTACCCAAGGGCCATTTTTCCTTTATTAAGATCTTAGCACCCTTGGTTCTATATTTTCTTCTCAACCATGTGGCATCCCTAATATCAGAGCCCCCTTATCAACACTTTTTCAATTTCCAACTATTATAAAGTGTCGACATCCTCAAACTCTGATATTTCGACCTCTGATATGATGCCATCACTCCACATGGCACTTCTTGAGTGGTGACATGTGTCACCCAGATTTGCCCCCTTAGGCCCTTCAAAATGCCAAAATCGCCTGCCACATATTCTGTCATACCAATCATATGCTGACACGTGTCTTTATTGGAGCCAATCATATGCTACCACATGTATCTTATTAGGACCAATCATATGCTTCCATGTGTCCTGCTAGAGGAGAGAGAAAAGGTCCCTTCCACCTTTGGTTTTTTGATGAAATCCTTTGTTAATCCTTATCGACACTCCCTGATGGTTTTTAACACTATCAAAACTTTTAACAATATCGCAAATTTTTAAGGGTTTTCACTTTCAGAAGTTACGATCCTCATATTCTCGATGTTCTGACCTCCTCCAAGATCCGACGCTGCCTGCTTCGATGTATTAGACCTCCAATATTGTGACTATTGATAATGTGATGCGTTGATAATGCGACTGCTGATATCTCTGACCTCTGATATGCAATTGTTGATATCTCTGACCTCCGATATGTGATCGCGGGTATCTATAGACCTATAATATTGTGATCTATGATATTCTGATATGCCTTCCCAAGGCTTAAATCCTTGAAACTTTAGAAGACCATATCTTTTGATCCAAGAGTCCATTTTTGGACTTCGACATATCGTTGGAAAGCTTGTTCAAAGAAATTTCCAATGGAAAGGGTCTGATCTAGGCTTTGAGTCCTTCTGTTTTGAAATGACTGCAAACTTCTCTACTCATTTACTCTTTGGACGGATGAAAACACATTTTGCATTACGTGACAACAACATCTATGTGAACTATTTCTCTTGATGATTAACAATTCTTACTGATTTATGTATGCGTGTCTTTACTATAATATAATTTTTACTCTTCTTTTAGCATGCTTTTGTTTCCTTGCAATGAAATAACCTTGATACATTTACAATTGAACATTTCAAAACACACATTTTCTTGCTCATTCAAAATTTCATGCACAATACTCATGCTAATATCCCAAGCCAAGGAAAACCTTTAAGTAAATGGCAGTCGAGTCATATTTCGGATGGGACTTCTATACCAAATGGTGCGAGGTCTCATTATGACTTCATTTCAGGGAGATCCACTATGTGTTGACAGGATCCAACACCGTCAACATGGCCTTACAGGAAATTCTCGGTCTAACACTACTTGTTAGCTAATTTTTTGCCACAAGTCATAATGACAGTGGATGCCAAAATCATGTTCTATATTTTTCCTTGTGTAAATACAATGTAGTCTTATTTGGGAGACCATGAGGTTGTATATCCTATTTCTAACAGTCACATCTACTCTTTATTGTAAGTCACACGTTCCTTTTTATATTTAAACCATTCTATGGGACCCTAATTTATAAATGCTCCTTAGCAATACTATGCTAAAAACATTTAATTGACTTTTTTTCTGCTTGGATGAGTACTTCCAAATTTTTATGTTCCCTTTTTCCATGTCATTTGTGTTTTGTTTGTTCTCCATTGATATTTTGATGTATGGTTTTGGTTTTGTTGTTGTGTCTTTTGTTAAAATTTTAGAATTAGTTCTCATATTTCTTTGTTGCATTGTGTTCTTGATAACATGTACTTCACCTCTACTTCTTCCATGGGGTCAAGTACAAGCTTTTAATACATTCAAATATGTCTACCATGGAGCGTAAGTAGGAATCATAATTTTATTTGTCAGTGCACGGGATTTCTGAACCAAATTCTTGAATTCATTTGTTGTGGAATCTGAGGCCTTGAAAACTATTTGAGGATATGGCTTCTAAAACTACTTCTTTTTCTCTACTAATAAATGTGGTAGCCCCACATTTTCTTCATGTAGAAAGAGGGCTCTACCAAGGATTATTCCTCCCCCATCTTCTCTTTTTCTTAGTGGAAGAATGCCTTAGTAGACTAATCAAGGATGAAAAAAATAAAAATGTGAGTAAAGGTATCTCCATCAATCCAAATTGTCACTTTACACATCTACATTTTGTGGAAAACATCTTGATTTTCTTTGAAGATAATTTAAGACATATAGAAATTTTGAAAGGCCTTCTAAACATTTTATCCAAGACCACATGAATGGTCATCAATGTTTATAAATTATCCATGTATTGGTGGGGTCTATCTAAACATGATCAAATTGTTCTCACAAACCTTCTTTCTTTGCATCTTGAGGAAATCAAGGGTAGGTAGTTGTAATTACTTGGGTTTTACCCTTGATCCATACAATTATCTAAAGACAAATTGGTTATGTTTCTTGGAAACGATTGTGAAACATAGTCATATTTGGTGGGATAGATGGCTTTAATAGGCTAAAAGGCTAGTAATTGTGAAATCCATTGTTGAGGTGAGTCCAATTTACTAGGCATCCTTAGCATGAATTCAAAAGGGATATTGAACAAAAAAAGATAGTTCTCCCTTAATTTTTTATGGGATGGAAGACAAAAAACAACCCTTTTCTTTAGCATCATGAAACTCAATTGTTATTCCAAAAGCCCAAGGGAGATAGACCTAAAAAATCCCTTCCACTTTTCTAAAGATTTAGTTGCAAAAAGTGTTTGGAGATCACTCTAGGGAGCTGGACTATGGGCTTGGTTAATGAAATAGAAACATATCAATCCATCCTCAATATTTGATTGGATTATATCTTTGATAGCATTGACCAAGAATGTCTCTGTCATATGGAAAGCCATAATTCAAGCCTTATCCTTTGTGGATCAAAGGATATATGGAAAGCGGGCAATGGTTCTCATGTTCTTATTGGGAAGGACCCTTATATTGGAAGCCAACAAAATCATTTCCTACTTGACCAACTAAATCTTAATCTTAAAAAATATATATTTCATAACATACATCAAATTTCTCACAAGGACTACCTTCATGGAACACAATTGTGAGCTTCACAGATGGAACTTCAACTAGAAGAGGACCAAGATAAGGCTTGGGAAAATTATATGTGAGCTCCTTAATAATCCTTTGTCACTCTCTAAAATCATCTGAACCAACTTATCTTGGCTCATAACCCCACTGGGGAATACTCTCCCATAATTGGTTACATCTAGCTGATTTAAGATAATCTCCATCTTGTTAATCCTTGGGGGGGTGGGGGGGGGAGGAAATAATTTGAAAATAGAATGTCCCTCAAAATAAAAGTTATTTATGTGGTTTTTTCTACGTAAGAAGGCCCATCAATGGGGCAACATTTAGAATGATCCTTCCATGGTCCTATAAAATGTGTTATGTGCTCCCAAAACACTGAAATTGTTGAACATCTATTTTTAGTTTTCCCATTCATTTAAGCTATTTGGAATGAAATTTGGATTGTATTCCCATATGTTTGGGAGGGGCATACTATTGAGGAAGCTCTCAAGAAATGGTTTCCTTCTCACCATAAAACTCATCATAAAGCCATGTCCCTTCTAGTAACATGGGTGTCTAGTTGGAAAGAAATCATCCCATTTTTTAAAATTTGGGGACATCCATCCTAAAAATTTCAATTCAAATCCTAGTTATTATGGACTCATTCAAATCCAACCAAATTCGTCAAAAGTAGCATCTACATCCTGAGCCAAATATCCAATTAAATAATCCTTGGGTTTTTTCTGATGGAGTAGCTCAAGGAACCTCTTCTCAAGGAGACCCAGGAGGAATGGTATTTGCTTCACACTCCCATTATATTACATCCTCTTCCAACATTGGTATAGCTACAAGCAAATTTGTAGATTTATTATCATTAAAATTATTGCTCCATCTTGCCAATGAATAGAGGATCGCTCAACTACATATTTACGGAGACTCCTTGATATTCATCAATTGGATGAGGGGATTGGCCTAACTTCAAAACTCATATTTTCATCCTCTCTATAGAGAAATACAACAGATTATAACTCTTTTACTTTTGTTACAATTGATCATGTATATAGGATCAAAAACCAAGAAGTAGGTTGGCTATCAAAAGTTGGCATGGACCTGAACCTCGCTACATGGAATATTATAACAACTTAGGAAGTCCAAGAAACAGAATTTTTTCATGACCCTTGTTTCTAGTTAAAGAATCTTATCTATATTTTTTTTTATAGTATATGAATATTTCAACAATTTACAGGTGATGAATATGACATTTTCTAAAGTTAACAACTTTTGTATAAATATGTAATATGGGTTTTCCCTTGATTTTTTGATTGTACGTCTCTTTATAGCACATACTTTCAGTGTAATATCCATCTAGATATCTTTAAAGGGCCCCTTTTGGTTAAACAAGAATTCCTAAGGCATATAGGGATGTAATTTTGTTTTCTAAATAAAATTGTAGGATTTTCTTCCCAATCAATAAAAGGTGGAGTTTATTTTGTTTATTAAACAAATAAAATTAGAAAGTTATTTATTTTGTAATGTGAAAGGTTGTACAAAGGTGTTAAAGAGTAAAGGGTGAGAGAATATATTTTTCAAAAAGAAACATTCTAATAATATTATTATGGAATTATTTCTTATATGTACCAAGTATTCTTAGCCCCAAGGTGCATTACAGTGTGGTCTATTTTCTATGGAATGTCATAATTTGTCTTTAAACATTTGAATTATGGAGCATTTTGTTTAATTTTCCTATCAGGCATTATGTCACACAAGGGTTTATAGGCAAAAATTTTCCTTCTAAACTTGGTCAAACTTGATCAAGGAACACCAAGAAGTTAATTTAATCCCTTTTGATCATTGTTGAGGCAACCAAAGTGTGAATATCTTAGGATTATTCTAAATTATGGACCCTCTCTCCATGTAAAAACCTTAGAAGGATGAAATATTCCTATAATAAGGTTTCCTTCACATGGGATTAATAACATTTTTCTCATAAATTTTGATCTTATAGCCTTATATCTAGCTCTTGGATTGACTATATTTTAGATTGGCCTTGGAGTTAAGGGACATATTGGATTGATTTTCTTCTCATGTGAAGGAAGGCCCAATTTCCCCCTTTGTACCCACTTGTTGAATTTGTTTGTAGAGGTTTGAGGAGAATCTTTAGAGGGTTGTTGGGGGTACCATCAAGTGATCACTAGAAATGAGAGAGTATCTAAGAGGAACAAATCCAAGGAGAAAGGATTCAAAGCCATATCATCACCAAAATTATGGAACATGATGCAATCTTTTCTACTTTAATATATTCTTCTTTCTTTCCCCACATTTTTTGCTTGTTATTGATTTAGTGTTCTTTGTCAAATGCTTCGATTTCTTTCATTAAAGTAACCAAGCATATCTAAAAATGGTTTTCACTTAGTTCTATGAGTTATTTCTAAGGTTTTTTTATTTGTAGAGTTTTTCTTCATGACTTGTGTGTAAGATTCTTGGAAACAGGGCCTCCTTATTTTACTTAGTTTTGTGAGTTAGTTCTAAATCCTTTTAATTATAGAGTCTGAAATGTCTTTTCATGTTTTGTGTGAAATATTCTTGGAACCAAGACCTCCTTATTTTTCTAAGATCCATTAAGAAGTGCAAGTTATAGGTTTCTCTCTTTGCCTCTTTATAAAATCCCTAGTTGGTCCTTGCTTATTTGATGTTGTAAAACTTGTTTTGTTTGTCACTAACCTTCTAATCAACTAGTGGGACCTACAATTACAATTGTACCAAAAATTTTGATCAACATGTCAATTATTGCATCACCTTATGAAAAATTATTAAAGTGTTATAATAACACTAGAAAGTTTACCATTACCATATCCATGTCTTGTATATGCTCAAAGGTACATGGATTGCAGTTCTAAACTTCCTTCTTTATTGCATGGTTAATTTAGGAAGGATTGTCAAAATTACTTGTATTCTTAATGATGAGAAGGGATGTGCCAGGGTGTATACATATGTGTGTGCTTTTTAAATAATATTTCTAATGTAACATGTAGCACATTTTCATGATATATTCAGTAGGGCACCAAGTGGGTTTTGCATGAGAATCAAGTTTGAGAAGATACCAACATTTATGATATTAAAGAATCTAACAATTTGTTGGAAAAATATGATATCGACCATAAGAAAAAGCATATACAATTTACTCAAGGCATTTCCATCACAACTACCTATACCTATTTTTCCTAGAAAATTAATGAACACATTCCAACCTGTATCTAATCCATTGGAATATTCTCATTCTTAATATGCCAATAAACATGGTACTCTTGTACTTTAACGTTGTGAACCAACAAAGGAATGGGTAAATTTTTGTGTAAATGTGTTGGGAGCCTACATTTACTATGGAATGTAGCACTCCAGAGTTTGTTGCAACCATAACTATAAACCTTGATTGAAGTGTCTCTATCATTCTATTTTGAGATGAGTCCTCTTCTTCAGGGGAGAACTTTTTATCTATTTTTTTGACACTCTGCAATACATTTTCCTTATTTAACACATACATTCAAGATTGTTCCTATCCATCATTATATCTTAGAGGTGTGTGAATTTTCATAGTTAATGCACATGCTAATTCTTGAGGGGGGCCACTCAATGTGAGATGTTGTGCTAATTTTTATGTTTATATATGTGTGTGTGTGTCTGTGTGTGTTGTAATTTGGCTTGCAATATTTATTCTGGAAAAATTTCATTTCACTTCCTAAAGAGTTATATTTGTTGCATAATTAATCTATTATAGTTATGGAATTAGATTTACTTATGTTGTAACCTTGGTAAAATAGAGCAAAGAAATTGATAGCATATCATTAATTCCACAATGACTCTATCCTAGAAAGAGTAACTAATTGAACATAAAAAAGAATAGATGATTTTATTTTTGAATATGAATTAATTAAAGTTGTTATTATTTTAGAATTTGGAATTTGAGATGAAAGGGATCTATTTCCTTTATATTAATGAATGATGCGATTAATGGCGAAAACCAGTTTTTATAAAATAAAAAATAAAAAATACTTAGTTTCATTAACCTTCCAATGACAGCGCTTGACAGACTTGCGATGACATGCAACCCTCCAATAGCAGAACAAAAATCATGATGGGTATGGAAATTTCTTCAAAGGATATGTGATGTCATCGTTTGACTGTAACCCACTTTCTTCGGTCTTATGACAACCAAAAATGTCCAACCGTTGAAAGGAAAGCGTGGCAAGTATGGAAATTTCATCGAAGCATATTTGTCATCATCAATCGACTGATGCCAGCTTTTGTCAACCTTATGACACTAGGAAACCATCCTTCCATTAGTATCAATGATATGGAATGGTGATTACTAGCATTAGAAATCCAACAAGAGATTATGTCAAGAAATAACTTCTGTCTTCAATGACACAAGTCCATAACTATCATCAGAATTTTGACAATTATAAAATATCAATATTATGACTTCACCAAAGAATTTTTAGTGAGACCTCCTTTTGTGTTTATAGTTATGATTTTTTTTCAAAAGAATGACAAATGACCGTCGAAAATTTACTCAATTTCTAATAGTGCCTCAATCTTTCTTCAACACCTAAGGTCACATGGCACTACCTTGCCTTTCATATCTTGCACCTAATACAACTAGACTGCGTCGTCTACCCATAACTTCACCTTAAGTTACAATATTTCAAATGTAACTAATTCCTACTCAACAGAGTTCATTTAATAGTAGGAACACATCCAACTAGGGCCTTTAACATATCTAATCAATACTTTAATGCTTGGCCAATATTTCAATACCTAGCCACAATAAGAAAAGAAAGGAATAACAATATGTAACAACATAAAGAGTCCACAACACACAAATATATGTAGCACCCAAAGAAGGTGCCTTAACTTTATTATATGAAGAATGTAAAGTATACAACAAGGGAGTTGCAACCCTATGTATATAACTTTATTACAAATGTATAATGAGTCTAGGGTAATATTTCCTTATACTTACTTCCCAACAAACTTGCACAATCCAACCTCTAAAGTACACCACAAGCCTATCTCTTGCAAGCCTTTTGTTATTCTTCTCACTTAGATTGTGTAATTTCCCCTATTGTTCCAACCCTTAACTTACTTAACACAAACACAAAACTCTTACATGTGTATGTATAACTTGTTGAATGATTCAACTTGAATGCCTTATCACTTTTGAGGTGTTCTTCTCTTATATTATATTTTCCTTACACTTTAAAACATCTTCACTCTAACATGGACCCAATTGTCCACATCACAAATTTCAATTGCACTCAATGAGGCCTCTACTCCCTTCATGACTTATTTTCAAACCATAAAACATCTAATGATGCTACATCCAAATTGACATGTGCTTAACAAGTGCACCTAGCAAGAGTGTGCCCGGCAAGTACATCTAATGGATGTGTGCCCAATGGATCGGTGTGTAACAATTGTATCCAATTGTTGTTCTCCATGGATGCTTGTGCCCACATCACCAATTTCAATTGTACTCGATGGTTCCTCTACTCCCTTCATGACTTCTTTACCAACCATTCAACATCCAATGGTGTTGCATCCAAAGTTGCATGTGCCTAACAAGTGTACCTAGCAAGGTTGCGCCCAAAAAGTGCATCAAATGGATGTTTGCAATTGATAGGTACCCAAAAGGTGCATCCAATGTATGTATGCCTAATGGATGGGTTCCAAACAAGTGTATTCCAATATTTTTCTCCATGGATTCTTGTGCCAAAGGGAACTTTTATCATTTCTCACAAGTTACCTAAAAAATTGAACACTCAACTCCTTGGGTCTGCCTGTAGTCCATGCACATAAGTCTAATAAAGTCAGTATAAGTTATTTATGTCCGTCTTGTCTACCATGCATCATACTTGCATATCTTCCATATCTCCTAATTTTCCTTCACTCATGAAGTTAAATTCTAAAGCTTCTCTTAGTGCATCCAACTAATGTGAGTTGTGAAGGTCTGAAGTGTGTCTGGTTTAAGCAAGGGTTCCTAACATGTCTATGGTGCACCTTTTCATCATGCAAGGGTGCCTAAAACTAGTTCTTATAAACATTAATCTTATGTCCTGTCCATCCATGTTGGTCAAAGACCACCAAGGTGATCATATGGCAGGGGTGGTTAAATCCATTCAAGGCTATGACCTTACATCCTTCCCCACTAAAATTAATTACCACTCATAGTAACATCATCAAGAACCTAATGTCTTCCTATTAGACTACAATGACATGCACATCCATCCATAATTTACTTCTTCAATTACTCTATATTATCATTACTAGAATTACTATATTTACCACTATCAAATTCTTCCTTTGAACAATGTGTCTTCCCCAACTTATATAAAAAATGCTTGGATGTCTTTGTTTTATAACTTCTTCCTGTTGCAACCACAATTTAACCTCCAGAAAGATGGTCATCAAAATGTTTAAGTGTTGCACCTTCCAAACCTAGTACAACATCAATATTTTGAAAAAAAATTCCATTGTTTTGTACATTGGATCCCCTATAATCTTGAACTACTTGGGTAGTTAATACAACCATTGCATCCAATTCATGAGAATATACTTCCCCATGCCTATGCAATATTTTCCTTTTGCATTTCAATCATTTTCTTGTGAACAAAACAAAATCTCCATCCTTTTCGTGAACTATTAGTTCAATCCTACCTAGAATTTTCTAAGGTACCTTAGGCACAAGGAAGCATATCTGCCCTACAAAAGGCAAAAACTTGCATAAAAATTTTATGGAAAAATACTTGTTGGTGCCATAGAAGGAGATCCATTTCTTTGTATGTACATTGGACTTAAGTGCCTACACCTCAGGCAATAATATTCTTTGTTGTGAGTTAATGGGAGGAAAATGATAGGTGGTTTTTGAGGCCACTGCCAACATATATACCAAAAATGTATCTAGAATCTACTAAGTCGCATGAAATTTCTAGAACACCATCAAATTTTTGTGTCAAATACATCAAAAGAGTCACATTTAAACCAAATTTTCCATTGCCTTCTTCTAGTAATCTTTTGATTTTTGGTTCATCTTTCCAACCATCTTGCTTGAGTGCATCCAAGAAAGGTTCAACCTCTTCCTTAGTGCTCACATACCAAATCTGATGCTCCTCAACCTTTTCATATTGGTATATTGTCAAGACTATCCCATATAGGTCAAATGCTTCACATACTTCTTTAGTTAAACCTTTTATTCTCTCTATGTGTCCACTTAGAACGAGAGCACCTTGCATATCTAAGAAAGAATTCACCACTTTAGCTACCGTTGTCACTATGGATTCGACTATGGCGCTAATCCTAGTGGGTCTTTACACTAATGCCTTCACTAAATGGTTTTCCACTGAATGTTGCAAGATATTTCCTCTTGAAGACCCATATATATGGTTTATCAAGTCCAATGCCTCCATTTTTTCTATTGTAAAGTTGTTGAACCCCTTAATTGGTTTTGGAAACCATTCTCAAAGAATTCATTATGTGAACAACTTCATGTGGTTTCCTTATTGTAGGGATGACACATGGATCTTTTCTTTAAAAGGTAACAGAAAAATCCAAGTGTGGCATAAGCGTTGCCTTCACCTTCCTCGAAAATTATTTCCCTGAAACAACCTCAAAGTCATCCATAGGAATAATGGTGAAAGTTATGGTTCCACTCCAAGCTTTAAGATGACTCCATTGGTCATGGAAACCACCTTTTCCACTTCTAAGTTCACTAATTTTAAAGAAGTTGGTATATCTCAAGCCGTAACCTAAGCTCTCTTATGACATATTCCTTAATAAAATTGTAGGCCACCCCACCATCACCATGGCATCACCTAAACTTCCATTTGTTATTGATGGAACATAAAAAAGCCTTGTGGTTGCTTTCTATTGGCTTAATGTAGACTTGTATTCTAACATAACCCCCAAAATTCAGAAAACACCAGTGAAGGGTTTGTCCACTTGATCCACAATTGACGATGTATTCTTTATTGTGGAGAATTTTCGTAATAAATTGTGTAGAGGATTTATAAATTATCTCATGTTACTGGTGGAAAATCGACCCATCATCAGGGACCGGAAAGCATAATGAAATTAAATGAGTGTTTAGGAGTCTTAAATTGAAAAGAAATCAAGTGAGTCATTATGGAATTAATATTAAATTAATCATGGTAGTTGTTAAAGGAATAAATAAGCAATGGCCAAATATCTATCAAATCAATAAATAAGGGATAACAATAATAAATAAAATAAGGGATTAAATTGGGGGAAAAATTCAAGAGAGTCAAAGTAGGGAAACAAAACCATAAATTAATAATAAATAATGATATTAAGGGGAAAGGACCTAAATATTGGTGACTACTACATCCACGAAATATTCATAACAAGAAGATCCACCTGAACATATCATTATTTTTCGGCTCAACCACTGATCCTGGACCTGAGAGTTTCAAGACAATTGAACCCATGACCTCTCAATAGCAATGGTGCTTTAATGATGAGGACTCAACCAATTGAGCTAACCCTCAAGGCTTTATGTGTGTGTGTGTGTGAAAACAAGAAAAAGAGGATGAAGGTAAAGGGGGCATGGATGGAAGTAAGGGGGGGGGGGGCACAGAGGAAGGCACAGAGGAAGGATGGGAGGATCTAGAAAGAATTATATAAAAGTGAAGAGTAAGGGATTGAAATTGCTAAAAGTATTTCGATTAAGATAGAAATGAGAGATCAAAAATAGAATAAATTGTAGGATAAAAATGGAAAGATATTATATATGTGTGTGTGTGTGTGAAAACATGAAAAATAGGATGAAGGTGAAGTGGGCATGAATGAAAGTATGGGGGGCCGAGGAAGAAGGATAATAGGAGCATATATGTGTGTGTGTTTGTGTGTGTGTGTGTGTGTGTGTGTGTGTGTGTGTGTGTGTATGTATGTGTATGTGTGTGTATGTGTATGTGTGTATATGTGTATATATGTAATATATGTACATATATATACATATATATACATATATAAGGAAATAAATGTGAAAACATGAAACATAGGATGAAGGAGAAGGGGGCATGAATGAAAGTATGGGGGGAGGGGAAGAAGGATAAGAGGAGATTGAAATAAATATATAAAAGTGAGGAGTAAGGGATTGAAATATATAAAATTATTTCAGTTAAGACAGGAATGAGAGGTCAAAAATAGAAGAAAATGTAGGATTAAAAAGGATAAAAGTGGAAGGCTCTAGAAGGAGAGGACTTGAAAGAGTAGGAAGACTAATAAAGAAGAACAAAGGGCGGGGGGGGGGGGGGGGACATATCAATAAGGGAGCTAATGGATAATCGACTTCCAAGATTGGCTTAGCTTATAATCATATTTCCTATTGAAGTTATTGGGGTTCTTGATCTCAATAGCTTTTGTGATGATTCAAGAGTTATAGAAAGGGATAAAGGCTAGATTTTGGATTGATCAAAGTAAGTGAGGGTTTTAGGATCAAAAGAATGTTCAACAATAGTAGACTTTGATAGTTGGATGCGGTTGGTATAAAATATATACTCTTTAAGGTGGGTTTTGATGGGATGACCTATCTGGCCAATGTCAGTATTTCTGCAAGAACAAGGAATTCAGTAAACCCTTGAACTTATAAGCATGGGGTTCGAATTATCTTTGGCTAACTGAAATATCTGCTTCAAAGTTTTATGGGTTTTGAAAATGGTTTTATGTTCTTTTTTATGAGATCTTAGTGATGAGATTGGTTGTTCCTTTTATGTAGTGGAGAGAGATCCATTGTAGCCTTGAGTGTTTTCGAATTCTCCTCTAAATTCCAAATTCGAAAGTTCTTTGAGATCTATGTGAATGCACTCCAACCTTCTTCCTATTATTTTAATTCACTTTCAAATCAGTGATACCATTCCCATTCACATCATGATCTCAATCCTGGAGTCGGTATTGAATCTTATAATGTTTAATTTTTGTGCCTTACCCTGCCAACGATCCTAGAAATATCCCTAATGAGCCCCAGGCGTGTTTAATTATCACTTTAATTATTACATCTATTTAGGCCGATGTGGGCTCCTCCATGCCCCTCCCCCTATTTTTTGTCTCTAGCCACACTCTATTCATTATTTTAATTTAGTATCACCCTCCTTTGACTCATCGCAACATCATTTTTCATCCTTCAACCCTTGTCCATTGCTCAGCCAACAAAACCTTCCAATCACTTGTTTGAAACTAACTGATTATTTCATGGACAACTTAACTAGTTCCACATGGGATTCTATTCTACCTATGAAGTTTAGACACATCAACCTTCCAACGCTAATTCTAGTTGTGTTTCATTGTAATTTCTAATTGTGTGCCCTATCATTCCTTCATCTATTTCCTCCATGTTACCTTTGGATAGTGCATCCTTAAACCTAGAAAAGCATGTTATTCCATCGCCTTTATCACCTAAATATATACCTAATCCTTTAAACAATATTTTGTATCTCTCCTTCCCAAACGATTATAACCTTAATTATATTAATTTTATTCCCCCCAATTATCATAATGTCTCATCTAATATTCATTTTTCTAATTTATTTAATCCCAATATTTCTATTCCCTTTCATTCTTCCTCTACCTCTCCGCTAGATAATGGTCATTTGAATAAATATAATTAAAATAGTCATATTAATAAATATCAAATTAATCAAATTAATAATCAAATAGATAAAGATCAGATTAGTAATCAAACTTGCAATAAACATATTAATCAAATTAGTAATCAAATTGGAAATGATCAAATTGATTATCATCTCCATATTTCTTCCCCTGATTCTTTGCCTTCTTTAATCCCATCCCCTTTCTTCTCTAGACCCGCTTTGTTGTGAATATTTCCTCATTTTATCTTGATTCCAATTCCCTTCATCTCCTATAGAAAGGGTTCAATTTTACCTTAGCCCCTCATAGATTTCCCAAAGAAAAGATTATTTTCTCTATTCAGTTAGCTTGCCAAAACCTTCCTTCTCATACCACAAAAGAAATTTGGTAGGATTGAGGAATATTTCTCCAACGAGCTAAACCCCCTAAGCCTAATTTATCCAAATATGAAGTCCAAACCATTAAATGGCTTAATAATAACCCTGACATTCTTATCCTTAAGGTTGATAAAGGCAATGCTACTATAATTATGAACATTATTGACTCTGAATTTAGATTGCTTGATCTTATTTCTTCTCTGTCCTATAAAAATACTTCCCAAAAACCCCATCAATTCCATTATATATATTGCTACTAAAGAAATTAAATCCTTTTCCATAGATTTTTCCATTCTACAACGTATTATTCCTCATACCCCCAAACTCCTAAAATATATGGACAACAAAAAATACACAAACATGGTGTCCCCCTTCGAGCTATTTTTATTTCCATTGGACCTCTTGCATATTCTCTTGGTTGCTATCTAGCCAAAAAGACTTCAGTAATTTGTGGGATCTACCTCCTCCTACATTAAGGATTATGTTGATTCCATTCTCAAAACTAAAGACATCCATGTTAATGAACAAAATATTTTAGTTAGCTTCGACCTGGTGTCTCTTTTCACAAAAATCCTAGCTCCTGAAGCCATTAGTCTTATCTATAAGTTAGTTGATACTGAAACCCTTACCCTATTCAGATTTGTCTCTCATCCACTTTCTTTCTTTCAAAGGCACCATCTATGAGAAAACCAAAGGTACTGCGATGGGTGCATCCCTATCTCCAGTGGTGGCTAACATCTTCATGGAATACTTTGAAGCTAGAACTCTCAATTATTGGAATCAAAAGTTTAAGTGTTGGTTTTCATTCATTGATGACACCTTTTTTTCATTTGGAAATGTGACCTACCTACACTCAATACATTTATATCCCATATCAATAGCATTTCCCCTCATATCCAATTCACCATGAAAAATCAATATGATATTTCTCCCTTTCTTAAATGTTCTCATCACCCAACACCTTGATGGCTTTCTAACCCATCAAATTTGCAAGAGGAAGATTCACACTGATCATTATCTTCACACCCATTCTCAACACCATCCATTCCAAAATTATGTTGTTTTGAAAATCTTATCTCCCAAGCCCTTTAAATATTTTCTCCCCAATTCCTTCCCTTTGAAAAATCCCACCTATTCCAAGATTTCAAAGCCAATGGCTATACCTTATCTCAAGTCAATAAAGCATTTTAGGCCATCTCTAATCCTAATTCCAACCACTCTACTTCCTCTCCTTCTCAAGGTTTAGTCTCTCTCCCCTACATAAAAGGAACCATTGATCTCATCGCTAAGATATTGTCAAAAAGGAACTTAAAAACCATTTTCAAACCCCATAAAACTTTGAAGCAGATATTCCAGTTATCCAAATATAATTTTGACCCATTGCTAAGTTTAGGGATTTACCAAATTCGTTGTTCTTGCAGAAATACTTTCATTGACCAGACATGTTGTCCCATCAAATCTTGCCTTAAAGGGCATATAGTTGATACCAACAATATCCAGCTATAAAATTCTATTATTATTAAACATTATTTTAATTCTAAACACCTCACTTGCTTTGATCAAACCAAAATCATAGCATTTGTCCCTTTTTATAACTCTTGAATCATCGGGGAAGCTTTTGAGATCCAAAAGCACCCCAAAAACTTCAACATGGAAGATGATTATAAGCTAAGCCAACCTTGGAAGCTTATTATCTATCATCTCATGCATTCATATGTTTTCCTTCCCCTCCCCCTGCGCCCCCCTTTGCTCCTCTTTCTTCTTCTTCTCATTCTTTTTAGCCTTCTCTTATCCTTCCATTTTTATCCTCTTTGATCCTAAATTTTCTTCTATTTTTTTTATCTCTCATTCCTATCTTATTAGAATAAATTTTCAAAATGGAGGCTTCAGTGATTCATGATTAAAGAAAAATTCTTCTAGATAAATTACATTAAGTTTTAAAAATTGATGTGCTTTCGAACACCCTACTAAAGGTTCGTCAGCCAAGACAGACGAATAGTGAGACAACAAAAACATAACTTACTAAAAAAATGCAACAATAAAGTTCCAATTTACGAAATGAATCATATAATATAAATGAACATTATAAGTAAAACTCTAATAATATATATAATATATTATATATAAAATATTATATATTATATAATTAATTAAAAAGACCATCCAAAGAAACATTCCTATATTATTATTTTTTTAATCAAGATAAATTAATTAATTATTAATTAGAACGCCAAAACGATAAAATACCATTAAAAAGTAATATAAAATAAATAAGCATACATTCTTCTAAATATTTTATAATAAAATTACATTGTAATTTTTAAATAATTATTATATAAAACAATTAAAAATTATAATATATATTATACTTATTTTTAAATATATTATATATATAGAATATAAGGAGTTTACAAATAATAATATAAAAAAACATGAAATAAATATTACAATAATAAATAAAGGAAGAACAAGAAAAATAAAATAGCACACTATTATAGATTAGAATGAGATCAAATTAAAAAAAAAGAGACAAAAGGAATATCAAGGACTTAATATAAGTAAAAAACAAAAAGAATCCACGAAATCTTCATCATCCCCTACAGAGTCTTCTGTCTTCTCATAGTGTTTTCTTCATAATCCACTCAATTACTAAAAAAATCCCAACAGACATTTCATCAAATTAGTTAGAGAGCATCTTCAATCCAAGCTCAGAGCATCTCCTTCATTCTAAATTGGGCATTGTTGTGTATCAGTCTCTTTTGGGTGGTAATAAGCTGCTATAGGTCAAATTCCTTTTCCAAGGACAGCAAAGCAGAGGAAACAAATTTCAGTAGAAGGCACACTAAATACGACAGTAAGAGCAGCAAGAGTAGATACAAGTGGAATATAAATTCTACAAAAAATATAGCAAGTTAGTGGATCAAAATGGAGTGTAGTCCTATAGAAAGAGCTACAAAAAAATGATGAATGCCCAACATGCAGAGCAAATAAGTTTATGATAGGCAAGTTCAACGATGCACTTCAGGAACTTAGGTCAGAAATGAGAATATAGAACATTTATAAACAGAGAGATATAGATAATCAGAAAGCTGAAATTCTAGAACTCAAAAACAAATGCAAACATCTTGAGGAAGCCATAGCCTATGTGAAGTCAATCACTCAGAGCTAGGAAGGGGAAAACTCCACTCAGTGAATCAAGAAGAACCACTCTCAACAAGAGCAGTCAATCAACCAGTATTGAAAAATCAATTAATTTTAATGTATTGCAAGTTTATTTTACTTCTAGGACAGTATGTAAGGCAATATGCCAAGCTAGCCAAAGGAATACAACAATATGCCAAGCTAGCCAAAGGAATACATAGAATATTGGATTCAAGCTTAGAAATAGGGACTGCACTCCCATTTTCATATTTCGACTTGAATCCAAACCCCACCGAATGTAATAGGAGTATGTTCCTCTCTTTTTTTGCAATATAATCAATATCTGTTTGTGTTAAAAAAAAATAAAAATAAAAAATGAAAAGAATCCAAATAAAGACAAAAACAAGACAAGAAAAAGAAAACTACAATATAAGTAAAAAGGAAAAAAAACCAAATAAAGATAAAAACAAGACAAGAAAATGAAAACTACGAATGGGAGAAAAACAAAAAGGAAAAGGCCTATGAATAAAGGGATGGGATCCACGAACTATTGATCTTCCATTCATCATCCATATTTAGCATATTAGACTTTTTTCTCAATTTTGATGGCTTCCCTCAATTTACGATGACGGAAATGATCAATCCTAGCAAGAATTCGATAATCCTCCAAATAGATTTAGTTTTTTGTTTTCTTAGCTCCTCTGCTTTAGCTTACATGCTAAGAAGACAAAGGATTCCTAGGTCCTATTGAGAAGATAAAATACCACATATGTTTAGAGGATTCCCAGGTCCTTGTTAGGATTGATCATTTCCATTATTGTAAATTGAAAGAACCATCGAAATCAAGAAAATGTCTAATACGCTAAATAAGGATGATGGATCGAAGATCAAGAGTTTGTGGATTCCATCACTTTATTCCTTGCCTTTTTCCTTTTTGCTTTTCTCCTGGTCTTAGTTTTCCTTTTCTTTTCTTGTTTATGTCTTTCTTTGAATTCTTTTCATTTTTACTTATATTAAGTCCTTGATATTCCTTTTCGTTTCCCCTTCTTCTTTTTTAATTTGATATCATTCTCATCTATAATGGTGTGTTATTTTTATTTTTCTTGTTATTCCTTTATTTTTGTATAATATTTATTCATTTGTTTATATA
>APFE030585515.1:15014-43905 GCA_000404065.3 Pinus taeda | reverse complement strand
GTTTATTTAAAAAATACTTTTAGTTTACTATAGCGCTCCATTTTATTATTATATTATTAATTTTCGTAACTATTTGGAATTTACCATTACATCTATACTATAATTATGTGATCGATTGATCTCATTATTCGTCTTTGTCCTGGTGTGAACCTCAGTAAGGGTTTGAAATGCGTCGATCCTAAAACATTGATATGATTTATCCGAAAGAGATTTGCTAGAATAATTTTATCAATTTCAATCCCTTACTCTTACTTTTATATAATTCTTTCTAGCTCCTCCTATGCTTCTTCCCCACCCCTCCATACTTTCATTCATGCCCCCTTCACCTTAATCCTCTTTTTCATGTATTTATATTTATTTCCATACATATATAATTTCTCTTTAGATGGTAATAGATTGAGGATGGGAGATGGAGCTCTATTGTGCGCGTTGGTCATTGGTATGCAGTGAGGGTTTTCACTTAAGTCGAAGGAAAATTGTAAGTGTTAGAAACCTTTAGAAAATGGCGAGACTATAAGCTGAGGCTGATATCAAGTCTGCAGGTTATTTTCACCCAATTCATGCTAGCGGTTAATTAAAAGTATAGTGTTGAGGGTGACAAAAAAAATTGTGGATGAGGTGGATTATTGATTTGGTCATAGTGAC
The DNA here is from genome assembly GCA_000404065.3 of Pinus taeda. Taxonomy (NCBI): domain Eukaryota; kingdom Viridiplantae; phylum Streptophyta; class Pinopsida; order Pinales; family Pinaceae; genus Pinus; species Pinus taeda. Next base: position 43,260 of record APFE030585515.1, on the reverse strand, counting down.
TATGTGATGAGCCTTAGTATTGCAGCAAGAATGCTACAACTCCCAAGGCTAGCGACTTTAATTATCAACCCGGGGTTCGTACAAACTTAAGAGGTGTCACATTATATGTGCAACATACAATGTGTCATTCCTTTGTTGTCATGATGTAATGGAATGCATGTACTGCAGTCAAATCCTAAACTAATTACAGAAAATGAAATGTTTGAAATTGAACCTTAACCTATTGCAGGAAAGAAAGTACAAGGAAAGAGACGGAAATTCAATGCTAAGTCACACCATTTCCTAATTAATTGCCAAGAAACTATGCTTTGTAATAATGCTAAATTATCATGCACCAAATGCTACTATTTAAGAATGGAAGTAAGAAGCATAAAACATCACTAATGTGCAAGTAAAGGGACTGAAATAAATCTAATTTTGTCTTTTTGCCTTTTCATGCAAAATCAAATATGCAAACTAATTTCCTTTGGTGATGTGGTAGGTGAATTAAGAATGTTTGAGGTCGGATGGAAGGGTTAGGAGATGGTTGGATGGTGTGGGATACCCTTGTGAGGCTTTTGCTGACTTCCTAGAGGTTTTCCCTCAATTCGGCCTCAAAACAGGCCATTTCAGGAAAACCTACAGGATGTACTAGAAACCTACAGGATGATCATGTAGGAATTACATTGAACCTATAGAATACAACAGAGAGAAAAGCATGAGGTGTCGGAGGTGACAGGAGGCCTAGGAAAGGTGTGTGATGGGTGGAATGGAGAAGGAAAATTCATAGGACCACTCAGAACTCAAAATCAAAGTCGAGAGATGGATGGATTCGCTCAAAAAGCTTGGAGAAGTTTCCTTGTGAAATGATGAAATTGGTGAGGGTTTAATGACCAAGAAAATCAAATACAAATTGGATGGGACAAATTTTATTATTAAATAGGATGTCTTAGGTCCCTATTCCAAGTAGAATCACTCAAAAACACATATGTTAACCCATGCAAAAATAAAAATAAAAAATAAAAAAAATATTACTAGCCGAAAATCTAGAAATTTGAGAACTAGTGAGCTAGTAAATCTAAGAAATACCTAACCAAATCAAGTGCAATTGCAATGGGGTAATTTTTGTTATGAACTAGAATGTCTTTGTGATCTAATTCAAGTGGAATCAATTTGATTGAAGCTCATTAGGATGCTCTAAAAAATAGCAGAAATTTACTGTTCTTGCTAAAAAGGAGGTCCAACAATCTATATTTGGGAATAAGAAGACCAATCCAAGCAACTCAATGATTATTATGAACTTCCAAATATTTTCCAAGGATTAAATAATTCTTTTGATCCTGCAAAAGAACTTACATTGACCATTTAACTCAATCCTACGACAAGAAATTATTAATCCTAAATGCAGAAATGGAAAGACATGAAAACTAGAGATGCATGTGAATAAGCAGTGAAAAGAAGGAGAGAAAATGATACAAAAGGGCTTTGAGGCCCTTGGGATGTCCAAGCACAAGGAAACTCAGAGACCTATGGAGGAGAACAAGATTTAGAAGCTGAACATGAAACCAATCTTCACTATTTTCATCAATAGAATTACATCCCTGCAAAAAAATACAATGGAGCTGTAAGAATACAAGCTCTCTCCACAATAATGCTAATGAAAATCTCCTCCTAGAGGAAAATTCGACTTGGTACTTATACAAAATGATTAATAATGAAGCTTTCCCCACCAAAATCCCTTGATTAGTGGATATGCTCCCTTGATTTGTGGATTTGCTCCCTTGTTTGGTGGATCTTCTCCCTTGATTAGTGGAACAAATTCCTAGATTTTCTCAATCATTGGAGTTCCACAATTTGTACCACAATTCCATAATATCTTGTTGACTTATTATTTATTATCGATCCTCCAGTAGTAGGGAATAGGTCCCTAAATTATCTCCTCCTCCAACTCTTCATAATCTGCCCAATATTCTCATAATATTCCATAAAAAATAAATAATATTAGGCACAAATATTGAATTATTCATAAACCCTCGTAATGAATATATTAAAGTTAAAAATAGATTATATAATGCAAAAGGAAAGGTTTAATATGCTGAAGGATGGTCATAGGCCTTAATTTATGTCTAATTTAGAGGCCCATTATACCCCCTGCAGAAAGCATTGCTCATCCTCTGAGCAACTTAGTGACCTCATTGTGCCTCATCCATGGCCCTGGTGGCCTCTCTCTTTTGCATTTAGAATCTTGTCTGTAAGTTCTGCAAGGACAAGCCAAAAAAACATATTTGTGCAAAGAAAAATACTTGTTTCTTGAGACCATTAGTTTGCCTTCTTTCCCTTATTCAAGATGAGTTCTTGAATATTTTTTAGTTTGGCAAGGTCTTCTACACCCTTTTCAACAATCTACTACCTTGTTTTGTCAGTTATTTTCCTTAGGACTAAGGACTATCTCCTGTAGGATTTCTGGGTCACTGTAATTCCTATAGGATCATCTTGTAGAAAACATAGTCCCTTTGTAAACTAAAGTAAAGGAGTGGAAAAAATGACAGAAATGGTGGAGGAATGAATGGTAATGAGTGATAAATTAAAAATGTGAGTGACAAGGGTCCCTTTGTGATCCTCCTTTTCTCTTTGACCATCCTTCTTGCTGACCTACAAATGGAAATTTCATGAAAATAGAGAGGATGCCCTCTTTGTTTTTTTTTTTACAAGAATGAAATGGGATGGATGAATGATGAATAGATAGTGAATATGAAGTGGATGGAGGGCTTGGAGTGCTGTGGTGACCTTGGCCTTTGCAAAAATTTATTCTTTTAATTGTTGTCCTCATTCCTTGAAATCATCAACCTTCATAATTTGACTTTTCAACATTGCATGAGCGAAGGAGTGAGTTGCAATTTAAGGCTGTTGAGACTGCTGACCAATCCTTAGCTTATAAAACCTCATCTCTCATGAATTGACAACAAATTTCTAACTATAATATGCTCAAGAGAAGAGGTCAAGAATATTGCATACCTATACTTATCTGATGATTGTTGGAGAGAAATGCATGTTGCTGCTACTTTGATGTTGATGTGTAGGTGTTGGATGATGATGATGATAATCCTGATGCTATTGTTAAGCTCTGAAGGAGCTTCTTTGACCTCTGGATCTCCTTTAAAACTACTCGCTGCCAATCCTGTAGGTTTTGTTCTGTATCTTGTAGGTTTACAAGACAACGACTTGTTTTGTCCATATCTCCCAAACGGTAGACTGGATTGAGCTGAAACTTTTTTAGCATGTTGCCATCATCATTATGTAGCTCCCCATAGAAAAATTTTGGTCAATGGATGAACGGATCTCGAGAAAAACTAAAAATGGCTGAAGGTGATGGAGGCCAATTTCTTGGAAACCGTGCACTAGAATTTACGGAAATTGTTTGGGCATGTTACCATCATCCATATGCATCTCCCCATGAAACAACTTTTTAAATGGATGCACGGATATTGAGAAAATGAAGGTGATGGAGGCCAATTTCTTGGAATCCGTGCACTAGAATTTGCTGAAATTGCTTGAGCATGTTATCATCATCCATTTGCATCTCCCCCTATAACAACTTAGCAAATGGATGCACGGTTTTCAAGTTATTGCAAAAACAAAATTTTGCTCTATGTATTTTTGTATCTTGTAGTAAAACAGAGCATCCTATAGTTTTTTAGGACAACAAGGAAAATGAGTGGTAGAAGCTTGAGAATAATGGGTGGATGGTGAAAATAGATGATGGGTGGCCTTGTTGGAGCACTTGAGCGAAGTAGGAGAAAGTCAAAATTTGACTTATTTTGACTAGGCTTGACCAATTTTCCTTTTGGTACCAACTTGTTCTTGTTGCTTGCAGATGTCAGAGAGTACATGCATGCATGGAGCAAGGATTCTTTTATTTTTTCTCTTTTTTTTCTTCTAGACCTACTAGCCACCTCAATGAGGTTTTCAAATAGTAAGTCTACCTAGGCGCCTCAAAGGAGGTTTTCACCTAGGATATTCTTTTATTTCTCTTTTTTTTTCCAACCCATTGAGCGCCTCATGGAGGTTTTCAATCAATGAACCAATTTGAAGTGCTCCAAGGAGGTTTTCACCTTAGATTTTTATTTTATTTTCCTCTTCTTTTTCATTTTGTTTTTTGTTTTTCTTTTTTTTCTTCTACCCTACCCTACTTGAAAAACAAAATCACTTTCAAGTATAAGAATACTTCCAATGGAGCCATGTGCACATCAAGATGACAAAAAAACTAATGTGTAGGCTTGAGATGTATTCTTTGACATTTACCTGAATTTGAGAGATCAAATGATTTTCCTTTGATGATATCAAGCACAATTGAAGAAGAGGGTATTTCTACAACTTAATGGCTGTCTGGAACCATATTTCAATATGGTTGTGATGCCCCTGGTCCACTTGCTGATTTGGATCATTCTTCATGTCTTCTTCTACCATGACCTTCAAATCTTCCTCTTTTTGTTGATTGTTCTCTTGAATACATGGAGGATTTGATGGTAGCCATGAAGGAGTTCTCTCAATCTCTGATTTTGATGTCTACTTTTCATCAATCACAACCCATGGTTGTGTGGTATTGTTATTTGAATCTTCTTCTTTTGGATGTGGTCCATCAATGATGTTAAAATGATCTCTTTTTTGCAATACTTTTCCTGGACTATGGTGAATACCATTGATCTCAAGAGGAGATGTTTGGAAGTTTTGTACCTCAGCATTGTAAGTGGGTTGAGCTACTTCAATGTGTGGGTTTGGGAATGGTGGTATATGTAGTTGAGTGGGATTGTATATTTGAGATGGATGTGGATGGGGTTGTGGTTGTGGTGGAGGCGAATGGTAAGGATAACGTGGAGTTTTGTATGGAGGATATTAAGGAAAATATTTAGGATCTTGTGGATGGCTCCCATAAGTTCCTTGCCAACCTTGTTGCTAAGATTGGTTTTGGGGTTGATATGGTCAATGTTGCCAAGGCAAGGGTGTGTTCCAATTACTTTGAGGTAGATATGCATAACCTTGAAATTGTGAATTAGGCTCTTGCATCATATCAGGCTGAATAGGCTTCCAAGATTCTCTTGGAGCTACATAGCAATGATGCATTGGCAATTGACTTGCTCCATTCTCCTCTTGGTGAACTTTCTTCAACCTTGGTAATGATGTACAATGTTTAATATCCTGTGATTCTACAACACAAATATCAGCATTTTCTTTAACTTCATCTTGCATTCTTAACATTTCTACTTATTTTGTTAGATTCCTATGAATTTCTGTTTTAAAATCATCAAGCAAATTTCCAAGTTTAGCTTGACTTACTGATCTTGATGTTGATTTATGTACCCTTGCTTTTCCTCCATATATGTGTTTGCATGTTTCACAAATTTCCTCAAATGATAATTGGTATACATCACCTCTACTCATGAGATTAAGGAGGTCAATCCATTCATCCCTAATTGTTCTAAGTAAGAGGGCTTTTAGTGTGTCAGATCCTAAATGATGTAGTTTTCCCCTCTTAACATTATACATGAACCTCTCTATTAGATCCTCTAGACTCTCATCTTCTCTTTGATTCATTCTAAAGATTTCTTCGTTAAGATCATGATCTTTATATTTTTCTATAAATATCTTTTGCATATCATTCCATGATCTTATTAAATTAGTCCCTAAACTCATTAACCATTTAAGAGCTTTATCCTTCAAAGTTGCCGGAAACATTCTCAATTTGTGAGTTTTTAATAAGTAACCATAATATCTACAAACAATTTCAAATTCAAAGAGAAAGGTTTCCGGATCCTCTAACCTTAGACCATAAAATTTTGGAAGAAAAGATGGAGGGATGTTCTTCATGTGCACACTATGATCAGTATCTTGAATGGGAAATCCGAGAGGATATTCCTCATTGTCATCATCTCCCTCCATTTCTTCTACATTGTTTGCCATCTTCTTCTTCTACCTGCAAAAGTGAATGGTCATATGGAACTTACTGCACCATGTGATCAAATGGGGGGGGGGGGGGAATTTTGTTTTTGTTTTTATGATTAATGAAAACTATAATGCAATGAAATTTTCTACTTCGAAATTAAATATGCCTAATGAAAATATTTTTTGTTTTTTCAAAAATTAAAAAGAATTAATCAACTAGGGAAGAAAACAATGCATACTTTGATACCTCCCCGTCAACGGTGCCAAAAAGTGATGAGCTTCGATATTGCAACAAGAATGCTGCAACTCCCAAGGTTACCGACTTTAATTATCAACCCGGGGTTCATACAAACTTAAGGTGTCGGAACTATATGTACGGCATACAATGTGTCCTTCCTTTGTTGTCATGATGTAATGGAATGCATGTACTGAAGTCAAATCCTAAACTAATTGCAGAAAATGAAATGTTCGAAATGGAACCTTAACCTATTGCAAGAAAGAAAGTACAAGGAAAGAGATGGAAATTCAATGCTAAATCACACCATTTCCTAATTAATTTCCAAGAAACTATGCTTTGCAATAATGCTAAATTATCATGCACCAAATGCTAATATCTAAGCATGGAAGTAAGAAGCATAAAACATCACTAATGTGCAAGTAAAGGGACTCAAATAAATTTGTTTTTGTCTTTTCATACAAAATCAAATATGCAAACTAATTTCCTTTGGTGATGTGGTGGGTGAATTAAGGATGTTGGAGGTTGGATGGAAGGGTTAGGAGATGGTTGGATGGTTTGGGACACCCTTGGGAGGATTTTGGTGACTTCCTAGAGGTTCTCCCTCAATTTGGCCTCAAAATAGGCCATTTTAGGAAAACTTACAGGATTTAGTAGAAACCTACAGGATGATGTTATAAGAATTACAGTGAACCTACAAGATACTGCCAAGAGAAAAATGTGAGGTGTTGGAGGTGATGGGAGGCCTAGGAAAGGTGTGTGATGAGTGGAATGGAGTGGGAAAATTCCTAGGATCACTCAGAACTCAAAACCAAAGTAGGGAGATGGATGGATTCACTCAGAAAGCTTGAAGAAGTTTCCTTGTGAAATGATGAAATTGGTGAGGGTTTAATGACCAAGAAAATCAAATCCAAATTGGAAGGGACAAATTTTTTTATTAACTATGATATATTAGGTCCCTATTCCAAGTGGAATCACTCAAAAATACCTATATTAACCCATGCAAAAAAAAAATTACTAGTTGAAAATCTAGAAATTTGAGAACTAGTGAGCTAGTAAATCTAAGAAATGCCTAACCAAATCAAGTGAAAATGCAATAGGGTAATTTTTTTTTATGAACTATAATGTTTTTTTGATCTAATTCAAGTGGAATAAATTTGATTGAAGCTCGTAGGATTCTCTAAAAAATAGCAAAAATTTACTATTATTTGCTAAAAAGGAGGTCCAACAATCTAGATTTGGGATTAAGAAGACTAATCCAAGCAACTCAATGATTATTATGAACTTCCAAAGATTTTCCAAGGATGAAATAATGCTTTTGATCCTGCAAAAGAACTTACATCAACCATTCAACTCAATCTTACAACAAGAAATTATTAATCCTAAATGCAGATATAGAAAGACATAAAAACTAGAGATGCATGTGAATAAGCAGTGAAAAGAAGGAAAGAAATGATACAAAAGGACTCTGAGGCTCCTGGGATGGCCAAGCCCAAGGAAAATCAGAGACATATGGAGGAGAACAAGATTTATAATTTGAACATGACACCAATCTTCATTATTTTCATCAACAGAATTACATCGCTGCAAGAAAATACAATGGAGCTGCAAGAATACAAGCTCTCTCCACAATAACACTAATGAAAATCCCCCCATAGAGGAAATTTCGACTTGGTACTTATAAAAAATGATTAGGAATCATTCCCCATGAATGGAGGAAGCTTTCCCCACCAAAATCCCTTGATTAGTGAATCTTCTTCCTTGATTGGTGGATATGCTCCCTTGATTAGTGGAACACATTCCTAGATTTTCTCAATCATTGGAGTTCCACAATTTGTGTCATAATTCCATAATATATTGCTGACTTATTATTTATTATTGATCCTCTAGTAGTAAGGAACAAGTACCTTAATTATCTCCTCCTCAAACTCTTCATAATCTGCCCAATATTCTCATAATATTCCACAAAAAAAAATATTAGGCACAAATATTCAATTATTCATAAACCTTCCTAATGAATATATTAAAGTTAAAAATAAATTATCTAATGCAAAAAGAGAGGTTTAATGCGTTGAAGGGTGGTCATAGGCCTTAATTTATGTTTTAAATTAGAGGCACGGGCCTTAATTTATGTCTAATTTAGAGGCCCATCACTATGCTCCCATCAGGACAGAAATGCCACCTCAGGCTTTTGATTTGGAAGGGTGGGGGACATATGACACTTTGGACCTAGGACTTAATGCTTCTCTTCAGCCTTGGGAGTTAGTAAGGTTAGTTACCTCTACCATCTCCCCTCTAGCTTTCCTATTTGATCAGTTTAAGGGACCATCTTATGTGTTGGGATCATAGCCTTCACTAGGGTTTATTTTATCAGAGTTGGCAACATGTGCAAATCGGTTCACTGGCACTCCTCTGCATGAGCAGTTTGGGGGTACCCTTTTAGAGGATTTCCATGGTTTTGAGTAGGTCCTCAATGAGGTGGTGGAGGGCGGTATCAAGCTTCTTCTTTTTCGATTTTCCTCTTAGGGTAATGTCAGAGAATGGCTTGTCTATGGTAGAGAACAAAAGACTAGAGCATACTTGTTAAAATATTTTTCTCTAGGGTTTGAAGGGTTTCATCTAGCAGGACTGTCTATTTATGTGACTACCTATAGGAGGAAAATGGTAGATCTATGGAACGAGAAGGGGCGTTGATCAATAGGTGGAAATCCTAAAAGCTCAGGCAAGCCCAGAGGGATAATATCGGCCTAAGAAGAAGAGGAAAAACTAAAAGTATGCCAAATTCAAAATTGAAGACTAGGATTTGGTGCTTGAAGAAGAAGTTCAGTTATGGGAAGTTATGGAGACATATGGCAGGGTGGTGGTGGGTTAAGCCAGAGACAAGCACTTTTCAGTTGAGCTCCTCCAAGAATATACTAAAAAGGAATGGGGGAAGGAGTTGAATTACCTTTCCAAGGTTATTACTCTCACACGAGGATGGTTCATGTTCAAAATTAATTTTGTGGAAGCGGTCAGTTGGGTTCTCGGAAAAACATGGTGTATTCATTCCTCGTTGGTTCTAATGAAAATATGGAACCCTATTTTCAATGTCGGAAAAGAAAAATTGGGTTATTCCACTATGTGGCTAAGCCTTCCTAGGCTTCCACCTCAACTATGGTGTTTGGTTGTCTTCATGATTATTGAAAATAAATTACGATCCTTCTTGGAGGTTGATAGGTCACATGAAATCAGTGGAAGAATGGCCATATCAAGGATCTTGGTTAACCTGAACTCATGTGAAGGGTTATTTGTGAAACTAAATATTACCTATCAATATTTTTCTAATAGGAAGATCCTAGATTACAAAGCAATCTCCTTCAGATGTTGCAGATGTCACAAATAGAGGCATGTTCTTAAGGATTTCCCTCTTCCTTTTTTAGGGAATAAAGGTCGAAAGTACCATTATGAGGATGATTTAGGGACAGGGAAGGTGGAAGCCCTTAGACATTAGTTGGTTGATACTGCACCATAGGTTTTACAACAAAATGAGCCAGTGCCTATAAAAATGAATGGGGAGGTAAATTTTGACGGGTGACGAGGCAACATTTTTTTGGACAGCCTAATAATCAAGAGGGTGACCCATCCACCTCAAGACTCTCTTCTTTGGGTATTTACTCTTCTCCCATCCTTGTTTCAAATATTATTAGATCTTTTCATTCTCTTGTAATGGGGTTGGTTCATTTATATCAATATCTTTTTTTATCTATTAATGGCCCATCCTAGTTATTTTTGGGTATCGTATCATATCATATCCCTCATGCTCCATCCTATTGCACACCCCCGATACCTATCTCAGTAAGGGATCTGGCAACATCCTCTTATTATTTCTCTCGATATAACCTTCGATGCAATAGTAGGAAGATGTTATGTAAAAATTAGTTAGGGTTATTTAAAATTAGATTAGCTACAGTTATTTAGGCAAAAGGGCATGGCCAAAGATCATGCCCTTTCACCAAGAGGAACACACACACCACACACACACACACACATATATATATATATATATATATTTCTGTTTACCACTGAAGTCTGTCACTTCATCTGGCATCAGAGTGTCGAATCCTCTCGCTTGTGTTGGTTTCACGCATCCATCCATTGCTATCACTGTACATATCACTATTCTATCTACTGCCATACTCACTACTGACACCCTATCTGGTGCATTCCACCGTCCCTCTCCACCGACCATCTGTCGTCTACCATCTGCTGTCCCTGACCACAATTCCATTGTTTTTGCACCCCTACTTCCCCGCTGCATCTCTCCTCTACACCTCCAACCACTGTCCACATCGCTGCTTCCGCCCTTCCATCCACTGTCGTTCTCACACCGTGTCCCTGCAACCCGTCTGTTGTCCATTCTTACCCTGTCTGCCTTATGCTTCCTACCTTTTGAAGCTATTGTGCCAATGTTCTTCTCCACTCTCTGCGTGCCTCACCGCTCATGAGCCACTGTGTATTCAACAATGTTTCAATCGAACCGGTTCCATGACCACGTTATCTAGTCCACCTTTTGTTCGTTCCTGTCGGTCAACCAATACTACGTGACATTTTATGTGGTCCTTGATCCTCGCAGTGATATCGGCTCGAAGCATCGTTATTGTAACCTTCCGGGCGGATGTGACTTTCCGTATAATATACATAATTTATTATATATATATATATATATAGATAGATAGATAGATAACGTTGATTTAATTAATTAATTAAAAAAAATTACTAATTATTAAAGCTGGCAGATAAATACACGCCCCCACAAACTCGCTCAATGTTGAAAATGACAAAGGCTAATTTCCAAAAAAATTTGGTTGACGCGGAGCATTAGATAAATAACGACAACGATGAGGTCAATAAAAAATTAGATGATTTCCAGATCAAGATTAATGGGCAGGCTGACGAAATCAAAAGTCTTCAAGATACGACAAATCAAATAGAAATAAAGATGGAAAATCACATGTCCAATCAAAATTGGATCACAAAGAGACCTTAACATTGTTGAAACTTCTGTGTAAAAAGATGAATTATACACCCACACAACTACTACAAGAAGATGAAGAAAATCAAGAGCACAACTCATCAGATTCAATGAAATCAACAGACTCTAATGAAAAAGTTGACTCCCCCCAAAAAAAAAATGACACTCCACCAAGAAATGAGTAACGCAACTCTTACAAAAAAGCAACTCTGGAATACCTTTACCAATCAACACCCCTTTTCGCTCAACCATTAGCGACATACCAGCGAAGGGCAAAAGTCGAGATGCCTAAATTCGATGGAAACAAAAAAAACAATGTTGCATTGATAAATAAAGCAAAAGAATAATTTGAGATATATGACATCAATGATGATGACGAAAAGCTCAGGCACACATCCATGAAAATGGAAGGGGAGGCATATAATTGGTATATGTGGTGGAAGAAGACAACACACGTCATTAGTTGGAGAAAATTTAAGGATGCATTCTTTAAAAGATTCCAAGGTGTAAAGGAAGAAGAGTTCTTTTCAAAACTCATCAAATTACGACAAAAAGGAAGTGTGGACGAATACACTCAAGAATTGGAGACCTTAGTAACACGAGTACCTGGGTTATCAAAATCTCGTCTAATTCAATCATACGTCTTGGGACTCAAAACCCATTTACAAGAAGAACTTGAGATGCATGACATTACATCAATAGAAGTAGCAAGACGAAAAGCAAAAATAACCGAAAAGAAATTCAAACAAATATTTTGGTTAAAATTGGAAAAAACATATTCAAGACGAAGAATACCCCAGTATGCGGACTCAAACAATACAAGATATGTTCCACCACATCATCGTGAAGATGAAAAATCTAATGTGGAAACACAAAGGACAAAATAGGGTAAATGTAAATGCTGTGGTGAGAAGTGGAACCCCAAACATAGATGTGCTAAAGGAAAAGAACCAAAGAACCTATATAATTGCGAAGCAACCAATGATTCAAACAGTGAAGATTCTAACATAGAAGAAATAGAAGATGCCCTAGAATTCTCACCAGAATTAGATGACGAAATTATTCCGCAAGTGTCATTGTCAGCTATGACAGGTATATCACAACCTCAAACCTTAAAGTTAAAAGGACACATAAAGAAGAACAACGTAGTGGTTCTCGTCAACTCTGGTAACACACACAATTTTTGAGATGCAACCATGGCAAAGAGACACAATATTTTTTCATTTCCCTTACTGAACATGAAAGTGATGGTAGTTGACAGTAAGAAGATTGAAAAGGTGGGGAAATGCCATAAGGTCAAATTGCAGATTCAAGACTTTAATTTAGAGTCTCTGTTCTTCACGGTACCATTAGGAGGAGTAAATGTAGTCTTAGGTATCCAATGGCTATGAAATTTAGGTACTTATGTCACCAACTATAAATTACAATTTATAAAATTCAAATGGGGAAGTCAGAAGTACAGATTACACGGATTCCAAGCACCAGAAAATCAAATTGTATCATCATGTATGATGATGAAGATGATTCGAAAAGGAGCACCCGCTTATGTAGTACAATGTCACCAATTAGAAATGTTATCTGCAAAAATGACCAGTGAAGAGTCACCAGAGATACAAGATCTAATTCGAAAGCATGAAAAAGTATTTCAATACCTACCTATGAAGATGCAGCCTAATAGGGAAATTGAACATACAATAGAAGTCAAGGCAGGGTCAACATCAAGCCATATCGATATCCACATCACCGAAAAACAGAAATTGAGAGATTAATCCAAGACCTTTTAAAGTGTGGGATCATCTCGAAAAGTAAAATTCCTTACGCTGCTCTAGTGGTATTGGTAAGGAAGAAGGATGGTTGATTCAGGCTATGCATTGATTATAGAGGATTAAACAAAATAACAATCAAAAACAAGTTCCCAATTCCCTTTATCGACGAAATGTTGGATGAGCTACATGGCGCAAAGTACTTCTCAAAATTAAACTTAAGATCAGGCTACTATAAAATTAGAATCCGATTGGAAGACATACCAAAAATGACATTCCGAACACATGAAGGTCACTACGAATTTAAAGTAATGCCATTTGGATTAACCAATGCACCTGCAACATTTTAAGAAACTATGAACGAATTATTTCGTTCACATCTTAGGAAGCTTGTATTAGTATTCTTTGATGATATTCTAATTTACAGTAAAACTTGGAAAGAGCACTTGAAACATCTCGACAAAGTTCTTACACTACTTAAAGAACATCAATTTTATGCAAAAAAATCCAAATGCACCTTCGGAAGGGAAGAAGTAGAATACCTTGGACACATTATATCCCAGGAAGGCATAAAGGTGGACCCTAATAAAATAAAAGCTATAAAAGAATGGACCAAACTTGTCAATATATCCAAGCTAAAAGGGTTCTTAGGTTTGACTGAATATTACCGAAGGTTTATTAAAAACTATGCACATATAACTGCACCTCTGACAAATCTTTTAAAGAATAATTCATTTCTATGGGATGAGGAAGCAGGAAGGTGTTTTGAAAAATTAAAGGAAATTATGTCTAATGCTCATGTATTAGCAACACCAGATTTTTCTAAACCATTTATCATTGAGTGTGATCCTTTCAGATTCGGTATAGGTGCAGTATTAGTGCAACAAGGACATCCAATAGCTTTTGAAAGTAGTAAGCTCAAAAAAAGAGAATGCCTCAAATCCAAATACAACAAATAAATGCTCGCTATCATGTACGCACTAGATAAGTGGAGGCAATATCTTTTGGGAAGTAAGTTTTCCATTCGAATAGACCACAACAGTCTCCAACATCTCCTTCAACAAAAAACACTTTCCGAATAACAACAAAAATGGATTGAAAAAATTGATGCTTTTGACTTGGAAATACTACATAAAGGAGGTAATGACAATGTAGTAGCAGATGCCCTATCCTGGAAAGATGAAGAACCAACACTACTTGCAATTTCAATTGTTGTTCCTGAGTGGCTTAACGAAATTCGAAGTGAGTATGCCAAGGATCTAGAAAACGACAATAATTAATAACCTTCCCAACAACTCAATATTTGAGTGGAAGAATGATATCCCATGGTACAAGGGAAGAATATATCTAAATACAAATTCCAAGTTTAAATTTAAGATACTCAAGGAATCGCATGACTCATTGTCATCTTGACATGTAGGATTCTTTAAGACTTACTACAATGCACGTCAATCCTTCTTTTGGAAGGGAATGAATCGTGATATCCAAAAGTATGTAGCAGAATGTGACACATGTCGAAGGAATAAAAGTGAAAATATTACGGCACCAGGATTACTTCACCCTTTAAACATTCCAAATTAGAAATGGGAACAAATCTCGATGGACTTTATTGAAGGATTACCAATATCTGAAGGAAAGGACAAGATTTTCATAGTAGTCGATAGACTTACCAAATATGCTCACTTTATGGCAATAAAGAAATCATACTCAACAAAAGAAAACACTGAAATATTTTGCAAAAATATATATAAGTTACACGGTTTTCCGAAAGTCATTGTAAGTGATAGAGATGCCAAGTTGAAGGGTAATTTCCGGAAGGAACTGTTCAACCATATAGGAACCTACCTAAAGATGAGTTCTGCTTATCACCCTCAAACAGATGGCCATACAGAGGTTGTCAATAAATGTTTGGAGGCCTACCTACGTTGCTACACTACAGAAAAACAAAATAAGTGGGCTCAATGATTACATCTTGCTGAGTGGTGGTATAATTCCACTTATCATACGTCAGTAAAAATGACGCCATTTCAAGCTTTATATGGGTATGAACCCCCGAAATGGAAGGATCTAGTTGTTGTCTAGACAAATCTAACTGCTATTAAAGATCAACTAGAAGAAACCCAAAAAATCATCCAAATATTAAAATAAAACTTGAATAATGCAAGGAATCGTACGAAGCAACAAGCAGACCGTAATAGAACCGAAAGAGAGTTTGAAGTCGGAGAATGGGTGTTTGTCAAGCTCCAACCATACAAACAATTATCCTTAAAACAGAAAGGAAAAAACAAGTTGGCACCGAAGTTCTATGGACCTTATCAAATCAACAAAAATATTAGCCAAGTTGTGTATGGTTTAAGACTTCGAGAGACAAGTCATGTTCACAACGTCTTCCATGTATCCTACCTTAAAAGGGCACTAGGCAAAAATAAATCAACACAAATAATGCTTCCATCCCTAGATGATAAGGGAAGAGTCATTCTAGAATCAGAAGGTATTTTGTCTACTAGAGAAAGAAAGCTTTGACATTGTACTATCAAGGAATATCTTATCAAGTGGAAGGACTTACCCGAAGAAGAAGCTTCTTGGGAGAATGAATCATTTTGTCAACAACATCCATTGTTACGTATGCTTTGAGGGCAAAGCATTATTTCGAGAGGAAGGCAATGTTATGTAAAAATTAGTTAGGGTTATGTAAAATTAGATTAGTTGTAGTTATTTAGGCAAAAGAGCATGACCAAAGATCATGCCCTTTCACCAAGAGGCACCTAAGGTTGTATATAACCGGGCCTCTCTCTAAAAATGTAATCATTCAATTCAATATTCATTTATTAATAAGATATTTATATATATATTTCTGTTTACCATTAAAGTCTGTCACTTCAGAAGAGGGAATAAGTTTCTGTTAAGGGGGGAATAAATCCTTCCTCCCTGATCAAGTCTAGAGGGTAGATCTAGGGATGTAAATCCAATATCTCAAGAGAAAAAATTAAAACTAGTCTGGATGTAGCGGTTGGTAGATAGAGGTATATCATTAGGGTGTTTAGAGTATCACAATCCCTGTGCTTGGTCTCCCAAGGATTTTTCTCTCTTTCAGTTGTCAGGGGTTGGCTAGCCCCTCCAAAAAAATAGCATTACGGAGGTTAGTTCTATATGAACTCATTGATGTTATATTCCTACAAGAAACTTTGGGGCATGGGGATTTGATTTTCAAGTAGTTGGAATATTTTTACAGGACTGGAGCGTTGTGGAATTTGATGCAAAAGGGAGACCAAGGAGCTTGGTTGTCAGGTTTCATAAAAAAACTATCAAGATTCTAGGCTCCTAGGTAATGGATTTTCTTTTGGAAGCTAAAATTTTTTCATTTGAATTGGGTAAGGATCTAAAAGTGGTTAATATTTATGGACCCTACCAACATAGGAATACCTTATGAGAAAGGTTGTTGGCTCATTCGTATATGAAGGATGATACTTTAGAGGTAGGGGAACTTGAATTTCTCTCTTGTGGCCTTTAAAATATGGGGCCCGCATGCTCATATAGACCCCCATATATGACTATTTCAATCATCTTCTTGAGGAACGCAAATTGTGTGATGTGGATTTGATCAAGTATAAACTCACTTGGAAAAATAGGTGAATCTCTAAAGCAATGATAGACAAGTTGATTGGTAAGTTACTTATGGAATACTCTTTATTGGAAATGATCCCACTTTTTTAACAATGGGTTGGGGTGGGGGGTGAATCTAAGCACCAACTTATTTTTCTTAATGTGAAGGGGGTATTTAACAAACCAATGATCCCTTTCAAATTGAATGCACCATGGTCAAATGATGAATCTTTTCGTAATTTGGTTGTTAAACAATGGATATCTTAGAACCGTAACAAGGATGGGCCTATAGCAATTCATTTTGATAAAAAAAAACAACTCCAAAGGGTGAAAAAGACTATAGTTGAGTGGTCTTCCCTTTAAAGACTAAGAGAGGAGGAAGATCTTAAAACTATGAAGAAGTAGCTAGAGATATTGGAAGCTCATAATGGGGGGGATACTCATTGGAGGAATCAAAAGAAAGGATCATTCATCTAGAGGCTACCAAATAGACAATTTTGGCAGAAAAGGAGGAGACACGGAGACAAAAGAGCAGAGCAATATGGTTGGAAAAGGAGATGAAAATATGAAGTTCTCTCATCATTTTACAAAGTTCATCAAGCTCATAATACTATATGGGTTTTTAATTATTTGGATAATTGTAGAGCTAGAAGAGCTGAAGATATCACAAGGATGGGCAAAAACCACTTCAACAATCTTTATAAGCCTCCTCCTAAAGCAACAATTGCTAAAATTATTTCATTGGCTCAATCATTCCCTAGGTTTGCAGGCGATAAAGACAATCAATGCTTAATGAATTAAGTGTCTAAGGATGTATTACAAAAGGTCCTTCATAGTTTTCAGAAAGACAAAAGCCCTGGACTTGATGGTTTGTTAGTATAATTATTCACTTGGATGTATGAAATTTTACGAGGGATGTCCCTTAAAGGTGGTTTAGGACTATAGAAAATCAAGAAGGATACTCGATTGTTTTACCTGTACCTTTATTTTTCTCATCCCCAAGACCTATTCTCCACACTCCTTTGATGACTTTGGGCCCATATCTATATGTAATTGCATTTACAAGGTCATAGCTAAAATCATAGCCAACGGGCTTAAGCTAATTCTATCAAAAGATGTATCTAAGGAACACTTTGCATTTATGGAAGGTTGGAAGATTCATAAGGCTATAGGGGTTTCTTTGGAAAGGCTTCATAGTTTGAAAACCAAATAAAATTGACCTTTCCAAAGCAAATGACAGAGTCAGTTGGATATATATAAGATAGGTAATGACCCATTTGGGATTTGAAGTTCCTTTTATTAACGGGGTTATGAGATGCATAACCATTGTATCATTTGTAGTGCTTATCAATGTGTCGGCTTTAGCATTTTTTCATGCACAATGAGGTTTTTGGTAGGGTTGTTTGCTTTCTCAACTATTATTCTTACTGGTGGTTGAAGGGCCTTAGCAAACTGATAGATGAAGCAAAAAACAAGAGATGACTTAAAGGGTGCTATTGTAGCTGATGATTTAACAATCACACATATGTTGTTTGTGGATGATATTCTTTTACTTGTTTATGGGTCTAGGTGTGATTTAGTAACCATCAAAGGGGCCTTATCACTCATTGAGAAAGATATAGACATACAGGTAAATCTTCAAAAATATACTCTCTCCCTACTTAGTCTTTCTAGGTACGAGTTCACAAATGCTCATAATATTTTTCCTTTTCACTTTTTTTGGAAACTAGGGTCACAACTGGGGGGAGGGGGGGGGGGGAATCAGTAATGATATCAACTACCCAACTTTTCTTCAATATATTAAACAATTAATAATCTAGCATATAAGAAACATATATGAACATGTGACTTCAATAAGGATCAGCATATAAGAGCCATAGCATATAAAGTAAACATGCATAATGAAACAAAAATCAACACATCACATATGGACACATGATATCTAGTGGAAAACCCCATTCGAGTCAAAAACCACTCTTGTTGCTACTGCACTACTCAATATATATTATTATTTGTCAAGCAAACCATTCATAGAGTATAAAAATGGCAACCATCTGTAAGGAACTATGATCTTCATCTCATGACTCTATGGACCATCACCCACTGGAAATCTCCACAACCAATGAGCCTCGCTTAACTCCCGTTGGATTTATGAAGAAATATGTTCTCAACACTTGTTTTTTCGGAGTCCCCACTCCACTCCTCTATGTGGTTCACATTTCAAGCATTTTCAAATTGGAACCCTTGAGCTGCTCAACATGAACATCACAATAGTAATATCTTCATAGAAAATAATAAAAAAAATCACAATACAAGATAACACTTTCTTCTCAAACAAAGCATCAATTACTAGACCATCAACAACTATGCAAATACATTAGTTTCAAATAAACTTAATACATATCTCTCTCTCACATCCACGCACCATCCTCTACTCACACTGCCTCAATACATTAGGTGCAAATAATCTAGATGTAAAAACATAACCATGCAATCTAAAATAGCCATATGAAACATGAAACATTGTTGCAGCCATACATGTAAATTCTTTTTCCCTACAAACATAAATACTTCAACCATATAACCAAGAATCTACACTCTTCTCATCTCCTCTGCAATCAAGCTTTGAATCTTTGTAATCACAACATATTAGCTACTACATAAAAGAGGCCATCACTTCTAAATTTACATTGATAATTTTGTTGCACCAACACAATGAAAGGAAGCTTTTTGCTCTAAATATCCTCTGTTATAGGCTCTACAAACTCTATCACAATCAACGAAACAAATTATGCCTCACTAAAACAATAGTTTCCCTCTCAATGAGTCTCCTCACTCTGTGATCTTTATTGTATTCTTATGTTATTTTATACCCTTTTATAAGCTCGATTTGTAGCTTCTACATTACCTCTGCATGTTGCTGGGTGCACTATCTAACTCCAAACTATTCTCTTTCTCTTTTATTTAAACATATCAACCCATCATCTCCACTAATCACCCCATGAAAACATTCACACCTCGAACTTTATCCTAGCTTGTAGATTTAATCAATTAGAAGCTTCTATGCAAAAACATGAGCAATTACCTTGGCATCGATCATACGAAATCACTCAGTTGTGTGAGGAATTTGGAGATACTTACAGTCCAAACCACAACCGCTACTAGGTTTCAATTGTAACTACATGGATAGTCATTCTTCCATGCATATGGATCCCTTCAACTGCATGTACAAGCTTATCTCCATGTGGTTGGGACAAAGGATCATAAAAACGAAAAAAATCCAAGTCAAAACTGCCTCCAACTTCTTACTTACCTTCTCCAACATCTATACGAATTTTCCAATCGATAACAAGTCTCATGAATAACTATGCAACGTATTTTCACCTCAGAAAGCCATCCTCAAGTATTCATTTATAACACCTTATAGTATGCACTTCAATACCTTCTTTTGCAGCACCATTTGCAACTGAGCTTCAAATATGAGTAGTGGACCTCATGACAACCTTGAAATAGTGATCCAATCACCTATAACTCATGAACATAAGATACTACTACCTATACAACAGTAAGGAGTAAGAGGCCTAGATGGCCAAACCTCTCCAAGGAACATAAGAGCCCAAACCATCAAACAACTGCATCATGAGAGCCACCATAAGAAAGTCAACATCAATTCCAACCAACAACACTGCATGACAACACCAATGCCAACAATCTCCCCCTTTGGAATTCATGAAAACCCTAGCCAAACCATCCAAACAACCTCTAAAGAACTAAACCAAATTGAACTCCTCACTTTCTCCCCTTTTGACATCAATGGAAAATGGAAACCGTCAATCCATCAACACTCTACTAAGCAACCAAGGGTTACATAGTTGATCCAAGAAACAAACACTCTCACTCCTGAGTGCATGACAAGAGTGAAGCAACAATAAATTACTATCTCCTAAAGTAGTAGCAACAATCTCACCTTAGTAGTATCAAATAGATTCACCCTAGTAGAAACAACTGAGTAACTAACAACTCCATCTCTATCAATATCAATATCACTCTCCAATAAAAACAACAGTAGCATATGATAAGCATCAACATCAATCTATCATGAGTAGGATCACTCTCTCCTAATCTCAATGAGCAGCAACATCATCATCACTAATCATTAAGCCTTCACCAAGACATTGTATCAGCACATACATAGCAGCGATCATGATCATAACATCTCTCCTCAAGTAGCAACAACATACCATAAAACATCACGAGAAATATGTTGTGGTCATCAACACTCTCTTTGTCTCTGATAGAATTATGCCATCATCATGTATTTTCTCAGTGAATATTCTCCTCTTAAAGATGTACAAGAGGCTACAAGTGTCTCACCAAGCTACTGAACAAAATACTTCCACAACAATCATTTCCTCCATTCCACGCATAGGAGGCTACTCCAAGAGAACTAAGGAATATGACCCAAAAATATTTTCAATGAAAGTACAAGGCTTCATAGGCATATTACATGACTACAAAAGTGATAAAAGGTGAATGTGCAATGCCTCCTCAAAACTGAAATATGACTTCTCACTTATACATGATCATCACTCATATGACTCCACTAATGACCCAAAAGTGATACATGATATTACATGGCTACATAATGGTTTTTAAAGCCCACAAATGGCTATAATACATAGCATATACCAGCTGAAACAAGGCTAAAATTACACACAAATATCTGTCTCTCTTAGGACAATCTTGACTCGTGACCACACATACAATATAACCCATGACTCACAATTCTCTCCATTTCATGAATCACTTAACCCAACACCTTAATGAGAAGCATTGATAATACAGGGCTTCATTATGAGAGTACAGAGCTATAACTCAAAAGTATAATGTTGTGACAATGAAAACAACAACCGTGATCAAGATTTATAAATGAATAACTACATTCCAAAAGGAGTATACATAAATCTCTCCAAAAAATTTCCAATACATGCCATGAACTAGAAATTTGCAACATCAATAGTTACTAAGCACCAACATAACAAGCCTCCAAGGATGAAATATAGCAGCAACTATCCATCAAAATGTAGCAATAAGTAACAAAATATTAGTATCCAACCACGTGGATAAAGCAACAGTATAACCTTCTTTTGAAGAGAAAGCAACACAACATAGCATTATTGGAAGCAAATACTTGATTCATTGAGCATCAGCAATAAACCTCTAATAATATGGTAATTAACTTATGTCAAGATATCCATGCCATCATCCCAAAATTTCTTTACTTAGCACCAGCAACACATATGCATCATGAGGAGAAATATCATCAATGAATCAACTTCAATAATATGATCTAAAAATAATAGTACAACAATTCCATATGCTAGTAATCCTAAAATAAAATCAGTAGGAGTAACCATGCAACCATGTTTCTATAACAAAGTATCTAGTGACTATCAATCATATGTGAAATGTATGCAATGCAATCTCTAGCCACATTCTCTTGATCTAATATGCGACAACAAGTATGATCCTCATCATCACTAGCAAGTACATGTAAAGGTCCCCAAGATAAGATCCTCATAAGCAAAATTTGAACATAAGTCCTTGACTTAACTTCGCAGTGCATGAAATCATATATGGTAGCTATAAAGCTACATGTCCTCAAGGAAATATGATGTGCAGTATGTCATATGTATTCATGGAGATACAATGTGAAGAACATGACTTATGGGGGTACACATGCAATGTGGAATACTCATCCATTAGCACCAATATAATGTGCAAGAACTGTTTAGCAATACCCATAAAAATTTCACAAAACCAACTAGAAACTCTACATGCAAACATCAATTATTCTTCCTAATGAGAAGGATGACTATCTAATGAATCAAAATGAGTGAGGGTTTTAATGGAATAATACTATTCACTCAAACAATCACCAATCTTGCCAAGAAAATATCTTACATGATATAAGTGTTAGATCTGGAAATTATGAAATGCATGACAAGCTCCCCCTGAGAATGAGCCATAACTTCATCAACATATGTTGTTTGCTACATTAACTCCTATTAGTGTGCATAGATATAAAAATTATCTCCTTTTAATTGCATGCACCTATCAAGTTTGGCTTCTCTTGAAGCCATCTCCTATTGGGCACAATACAAAGATCTACTTCCCCCTGAGTGGATTATCTTTTTGCAAAACAATGTATCTTTCCTTGAAATCCTTTGAAGATGTTGACACCTAATCCTTGTGATTGGATGAATTATTGTAAATAGATAAATAGGAAATATGAACAGTCATCGGGAGACGAATTGAACAGTCTCTCCCTCATGGATATAATGAAAACCTACCTGATGGAATAGAACAGTCGAATCATTTTTTCTTAATGGAGTTACTGCCTGGCCAGACATGGTATCAGAGCTAGCTCCTTTTTTAGCTCTTGTCCCTTGTAACTCCCTTGTCTGCTCTCATATACCTATGCTACTCCTCCATACAATTAGTTGTGCCCTCTGTCTGCCATATTCTATTTATACAGACCTGCGCCCTCCACAGTTGCTGCTAGGTCTGAACATTGTTTACCTACGATGTCTGGACTGCCCATGAATGTTCCTGAAAGAAGCGATGTCCTGTCCAGTGATGTCCATGCTGTCCTCAAAGAAGCATTGTACATTATTTTTTTTTTGTGAAAGGTATCCACGCTGATTTGTGAAGGTCCTAACATGGCATCCAAGCTGATTGGTGGAGCGAAGAACAGCCACAAACAACGACTCTTCTTGTGATTCTACTATGTTTCTCTTGCATCTTCAACGCTACTCCTTTGAAGAACCATCCGTTGAAGAACCAGAATAAATCAGAACCATTGCTGGGATCTGCGTGCATGAATTAGGTTCCAACGCTGTGTATTAGTGGTATCAACGCTATGTATTTTCATGTTGGCTGTGTATTAATGTTGATATTCTTGTATGCATTGAACTCTTCATACGATGACAGTTTCCTACAATTTAAAAATACTTGCCTACAGTTTAAGTACAGGTTCATGGAGCTGGATTCCTTGTTGTAACTGGGATGATCATAGTGCGAAACGCAACAAAAGAGGACGATTTGGGCTCATTGTGATCCCTATGGCTTTTCAGCCCAGACTAGATACGTGACCGTAGAAGGCAACTTGGAGCTCTTGCCTTCTATTTGTCTTTGTGCATGAAATTATAGTTTGAGGTTGAAGCTTTATGGCTGGTTTAGTTCATGGAATTATAGCTTGAGATGGATGTTGTAAGTCTAATATAATTGGTTTTGTAATCCGGTTTCTGTGTTGTGACCTTCTTTTCATGTGTGGAGATGTGGTGACTTGTCACTCTGCATTTTTTTTAAAACTAACAACGAATTACAAAAGGCCGTGCAAGTTGAGCACTAACGAGCTATGGAGTTGATGGTTGATATTAATGATAAATAGTTACTTGTATATATAAACAATGTTTGTTTGATGCACAGTTTTGGAGGGGACCATGGACTCCTCGGTGTTGGCGTTTGAACACCCTTTTTTGTGATCGATTGGATTGTCTTTTTTTCCCAAAGTAGTACATTTCCGACCTACACCTACTTCAGTTTTGGTTGAGGATAAATTTATACCAGTATAAATGGTATATAATGCAAAAGCCTTTGGTGGACGCAGTGCTTTATGCTATTGAGGGTATTTTTTTGGACTTAGTATACTTTAACTTAGTGCAGATGAATGTGAATTGACATTTGAGTTTGCTATCCAGTCACATTAGAAGTATATTTTTTTCTCCATTAACAGTAAAAGTTTTGTAGTAGAAGTTTTTTTTGCTACAGTATGCATTCAATCATATCCATGGTGGGAATAGTTCTCATTAGCAAGGAGAACTATCCTGAATGGTCTCGGATGATAAAACACACCCTCATTTTCAATGATTTGTGGAAAGGAGTGTGTGTCAGAGAAGGAGACAATGAACTAGTACAGCTTACCTCAGACAAAGAGCTCGTCATTTGGGAAAACAAGAACATCAAAGCTTATGCATTAATCGCTGAATCTGTAAATGAAGAGGTGAGTCACCATATTTCGTCATATTCAACTGCCTTTTAAGCCTTAAAAAAGCTGAAAGAACTCTATGACTCACATTCTGCACTTGAAGTTGTTCAACTCATGATTAAACTCTTCACTCTTGAACTGCAAAATAATGATCCTCTTGCTCTTGCATCTGAAGTAAAGTCTATAATGCATGATATCAAATCCACTAAGGTTGAATTGGATATCCCTCTTATCGCTTTTCTCAAGGCACTTTATCCTACTTACTCCAATTATCTTGAGTCATTGCAAGCAAATGGAATCTCAAAGATATAACCTTTGACTCTCTTGTGAAAAAGTTTGTTGAAAGAGAGAAAGCTTTTGGAAAGAAGACAGCCCCTGAATCTTCTGAAGAGACTATGTTCCTTGCTCATAAAGAAAAGCATGTTGCTCAAGATTCTACAAGAGGAAGAGGTGGACGAAGAGGAAGAGGAAGATATTTCAAAGGCAGGGGGGGCAGACATTCTCAAGGAGAAAAGGCAGATTTGATTGCATTCGCTGCAAAAGAAATGGATCACATGATCCATATACATGCAAGCTACCATGGGACAAAATTGAGTAGAAAATAAATCAACAGAAAGTTAAAACTGATGATACAGACAAAGGTAAAGCACCTGAATTTGCTCACTATGTGGAGGCACAATGTAACATTGGAGTAAATGAAGATTTGTTTAATGCTTCACTTGCTTCTTGGAAAAATGATTGGTTGCTTGATTCAGGAGCAACCTCTCACATGACTCATAGAAAAGATTTTTTTGAAGATTTCACTGACAATGTTGATGGAGCAGTGTACTTTGAAAATCAATCAAAAATCAAGCCATCAAGGCTTGGCACAATTAGGCTTAAATTGCCTGGTCTTCTAGACTTTCTTTTGGATCATGTTCTATATCTCCCACAGCTCAAGAGAAACTTGTTGTCCTTGGTCCACATCTGCTAGCAAGGTCACTCCATTCATATTTTTGATGGCAAGCTCGAGGTAAGAAAAGCATCTGACCACTCACTTGTCATGAGGGGAATAGAAGAAGAAAGGCTTCTCAAACTGCAAGGAACCTCTGCTCATGCACAACATTTCTCATGCAATTCTCATCATGAAGAAGGTACACTTCCATCAAGTTTATTATGATATGCTAGATTTGGACATTTGAATTATGACAATCTCCACTTGTTGAAGAAAAATAGTGTTGCTGGTTTGCCTACAATTCCTAGGAAACTTAAGCAATGTGATGCTTGCATTCTAGGAAAGAATAGCAAACAATCTTTTCATGATTCACATTCAAGAGCAAATAGAAAACTTGAACTCATTCATTCAGATTTATGTGGTCCGATGCCTATTCCTTCTGCAAATGGAAATAAATATATCATGACATTTATTTATGACTACACTAGAATGTGTTGGGTTTATTTATTGAAGAACAGATATGATGCTTTTCAAACATTCAAGAATTTTCATAAATGGATTGAAAATGATGCACAATCTCATATTGGGTCTATTCGCACTGATAATGGAAAAGAATACACATCAAATGAATTTGAAAACTATCTTCACCAACATGGGATCAAACATCAAACAACTATGCCTTATAGTCCCCAACAGAATGGTGTAGCTAAAAGAATGAATAGGAAAATCTTAAATATGGTACGATCTATGCTCTTCTTCAAGAATGTAAAGATAATGTTTTGGGCTGATGCTATTCTATGCGCTGCATATATAAATAATAGATGTCCATCTAATGCTATAAGAAACAAGACTCATGAAATGTGGTATGGACATGTTCCTTCGGTAAAACATCTCAGGGTCTTTGGTTCCGCCTGTTATGCTTTGATACCAAAGGTACATAGAAATAAACTTGGTGCTAGAAGTCGTAAGTGTATCTTCCTAGGGTATTCAAACACCTCCAAAGCATATCGTCTCTATGATGAAGTGAATAAAAAGTTGTTGTATCTAGAGATGTAATTTTTCTTGAATCATCCAAAACTGACAATGTTGTTGACGGACAACTTGATCGCTTGGATAGATTTGCAAAAGCAAAATCATTTCAAGAAATTTGATAATCAAATTTCACATCTTGAAGGGGGGATCCCTATACTAGATCAACATGTGGAATCTTCTTCTGAAGAACATTCTCCCCTGCATGAAACTCCAACAAAGGATGATGCTTTAAGTGATGTGATTGATAGAATTGGGAGACTCAATCTTGATTCAGTCCTAACTCAATCAAGAGAGTAGCCTAGACCATCTCAAAAAGGTCCCCCAAAGTGGTTGGCGAAGACACTTGAAAGTGTTCATCCTAATGAAATTGGAAAAACAAGAACCAGAAATTCAAACCACCAAAATGGAGGTGATGTAGATGACTCTAATTCCCCTGTTGATATGGATGTTTCTTATGATTGTGAATTGAACTTGTCTACATATTTTGAACCAAATTCCTTTAAAGAAGTTGCTTCTCATGATGAATGGAAAGAAGCGATGCAAAAGGAGTATGATGGCCTCATAAAGAACGACACTTGGAAGCTGGTTGATCCTCCATTTGGAACCAACCCAATTGGCTGCAAGTGGGTCTACAAGAACAAGTACAAAGCTGATGGCTCACTTGACAAGCACAAAGCTAGGCTTGTGACAAAAGGTTTTGCACAGAAGGAAGGGGTCGATTATGAGGAAACTTTTTCTCCCACAGCAAAATGGGCCACCATCCGGACACTCTTTGCACTGGCAGCTCAGAACAGTTGGAAAGTCCATCAAATGGATGTAAAAAATGCCTTCTTGAATGGAGATCTAAAAGAAAATGCTTTTAAGTCCCAGCCTGAAGGATTTGCTGTGAAAAGACTTGAACATAAAGTATGCAAACTTGTGAAGTCCTTGTATGGCCTCAAACAAGCACCACGAGCCTGGTATGAAAAGCTAACTGAGCATCTTCTGAAACTCAACTTCAATCATTTTGATCTTGATGATGCAACTTTATTTGTCAAGAAAGTTGGCAAAACATTTGTATATCTTGTGTTATATGTAGATGATCTTTTAATGACAGGGAACAATGAAAGTTATATTGCATCCATAAAGAAAGAATTAGGAAAAATCTTTGAAATGACTGATTTGGGCTATGTTCATTACTATCTTGACATTGAAGTAACCCAACATTCAAAAGAAATGCATTGGAGATTTGTTAAACAGATTTGGCATTTGAGGATGCAACAAAGTACAGACAGCTTATCGGAAGTCTCATCTATCTCACTACTACTAGACCAGACATTTCATTTGCTGTTGGAATCCTCTCCAGGTTTATGCAAAAGCCTTGTGAGGGACATTGGTCTGCTGCAAAAAGAGTTCTAAGGTACTTGAAGGAAACTCAAGACCTTGGAATCAAGTATACACAGGTAGACGACTTCAGCTTGATTGGATACTCTGATTCAGACTTCGATGGAGACAAAGAAACTGGAGTATCTACTTCAGGATATGCTATGAGTCTTGGATCAGGAGCTATCTCTTGGAGATCACGCAAAAAATCAGTTCCAGCAGATTCCACAACAGAAGCAGAATACGTCGCAGCAGCTGAAGCAACGAAAGAAATTGTGTGGCTCAGAAAAATTCTTGAAGATTTGCAGGTAAAACAAGTACAATCAACTCCACTCAT
>APFE030585515.1:0-15004 GCA_000404065.3 Pinus taeda | reverse complement strand
TGAATGGAGATCTAAAAGAAATGTTTTTATGTCCCAGCCTAAAGGATTTGTTGTGAAAGGACATGAACATAAAGTATGCAAACTTGTGAAGTCCTTGTATGGCCTCAAACAAGCACCACGAGCCTGGTATGAAAAGCTAACTGAGCATCTTCTGAAACTCAACTTCAAACATTTTGATCTTGATGATGCAACTTTATTTGTCAAGAAAGTTGGAAAAACAATTGTATATCTTGTGGTATATGTAGATGATCTTTTGATGACAGGGAACAATCAAAGCTACATTACATCCATAAAGAAGGAATTGGGAAAATTTTTGAAATGACTAATTTGGGCTATGTTCATTACTATCTTGGCATTGAAGTAACCCAACATCCAAAGTCCATATTTCTTTCTCAAAAAAAATACATTGGAGGTCTATTGAGCAGGTTTGGCATGACAGAGTGCAATCCTCTTACTACTCCAATGGAACAAAACTTCAAGCTCACATCTATTGAAGGAAAGGAATTTGAGGATGCAACAAAGTATAGACAACTTGTAGGAAGTCTCAACTACCTAACTACTACCAAAGCAGACATTTCATTTGTTGTTGGAATCCTCTCCAGGTTTATGCAAAAGCCTTGTGATGGACATTGGTCTGCTGCAAAAAGAGTTCTAAAGTACTTGAAGGGAACTCAAGTCTTTGGAATCAAGTACACACAGGTGGACAACTTGAGCTTGATCGAATACTCTGATTCAGACTTCGATGGAGACAAAGAAACTGGGGTATCTACTTCAGGATATGCTATGAGTCTTGGATCAGGAGCTGTCTCCTGGAGATCATGCAAACAATCAGTTCCAACAGATCCACACAGAAGGCAGAATCGTGGCACAGCTGAAGCAACAAAATAATGTGTGGCTCGGAAAATTCTTGAAGATTTGCAGGTAAAACAAGTACAATCAACTCCACTCATGATTGACAACACCTTTGCAATAAAGTTGGCCAAGAACCCAAAGTTCCATGATCGAACAAAGCACATTAATACTAAATATCATTTGATTCAACACCATGTTGAGGCCAAAACAATCCATCTCCGTCATTGTTCCACAAATGAGAAAATTGCAGACATCTTCACCAAAGCACTTGGAAGAGAAAATATTGATCAATTCAAAATGATGCTTGGACTCACCAACATCCCTTCAGATTAAGGGGGAGAATGTTGACACCTAATCCTTGTGATTGGATGAATTATTGTAACTAGATAAATAGGAAATATGAATAGTCATCGGGAGACGAAATGAGTAGTCTCTCCCTCATGTATATAATGAAGACCTACCTGATGGAATAGAACAATCGAATCATTTTTGCTTAATGGAGTTACTGCCTAGCCTGACAAAAGAGTTAGTTCTTTGCAACTCATCTTTTCTCCTCCATACCTTCTTTGTCCTCATAAATGAGCTTGCTTCTTTTGTAGGCTTGGTCCTATCATATCTGCAAACTAGAGCTTTGTGGTCATGTTTTCCACATTTGAAACAACAGTTATCTAAAAATATTTGTTTTCTTTCAAAATATTTACATTCAATAGCATGATGTCCTTAGTGATTGCAAGAAAAACAATACCTGTAAAATAAATTTTTATGCCTTGGGTTTTGATTTTACAAACCATAAACATTTGGCTGCTTCCTTACTTTTTTGAATTGTTGCATGTTGTGGTTGTTTTCTTATTTTTTTCGCTTTTGTTGATCATATTTTTTCTTCTTTGTCTTCCTTTGATGATGTTGCTTCCTAGTGCCTTGATTTAGTTCAAGGGTGGTAGACTTGTGTTTATCTATTACATGGTTGTCCTCCACTTTCTCCTTTTCCTTCACAAGGCATGATTCTCCTTCAAAACCCAATCTGGTTTTAATAAGAGGAGATATTTGACTGATAAGGATTTCATCCAAAATTCTAGTGCTTTTCTCCAACATTCAATACTAAGATAGTTGATTTTTTTTTTTTCAGGCTCACATTTCAAAGAGGCTAATTCCACTTCTAATCTTTCACAACAGGCTTCTCAATCTTGCAATTGATTTGACAATATCTCATTTTCCTTGATGTCTTCTTCATTTTGAATCTTTAGATCTGTTGTTACCCTTCATCATCATTTTCAAGAAATTGATAGAGCAAAGCCAGGGCTCAAATACAAAATTCCTTTCAAATCATATTTTGAATCATTGGTAAATCCCCCTAAGTCAAAAGACATTTAAATCAACCACGTGGACCACTATTAGGTCCTAGAGCTATAGTGGAAATCCTAAAAGGACATAACTTACTCACGGGACCCCTATCGGCAATGCACAAAAAAGCAGAGGGGTGTTTTAGATAGGCGCTCGTCACTAGCTAAACATCAAACTGGATTCAGGCGGATTGTCATCCATCTCTACCTGGATAGCCCCCAGAAGCACTTAGGGGGGTAACTTGCACGAACAATATACAGGTGACCCCTAACCAGAGTTGAAAAGTTAAATCTAGATCCGATGGTCTAGATTCATTCTTGAGGGAGAGCATGAGGTCTGGCCTCCTACTATCTAACCTACCAAAGGATGGAGGGAGCACCACGTGGGTCAATCAACGGGCACCTTTTCAAGTGAGTTTGGATTCAAAGGTAAAACATTAACTTTAGTCTCCCCCACTCGTGTCCACTTGTCCCTGCCATCACCCAATATCACCTAGCCATGTGTCCCTCCCATGATGTCATCCCCACATCACCTGACTATTTCACCAACTCCATTTATAAAATCCTTCCTGCCTCACTACTTTCAAACATTTTTCTCAGTTCCCAATGTAAGTTCTCCTGCCTGTCACCTATCCATAATGTCGCTTTAGCTCAGCTAACCAAGTAACTCCTCCCGATGTCGTTTTCATACCCCAAAGGCTCGTGACGCCAAACCCTCTTCCAACGTCGATCCCCTCATGGACACAAAGATACATATCGTTGAACCTGCATGTGCATACCACCTTGCAGGCCTCCATTTTGACCTATGTGGAAACCATTTCAAGGGGGAAGATCCATTTTGGATGGTTGACTCTAACCTATTCTATCAAATTACACCCTCTATGCATCATTTTCCCAAATTATTCTCTTGGTTGGCCACAACCTGCATTGACTAGAAGAATTTATTTGTTTCCTCCTTAGTGGCCAAAATTTTTGAAGTAGCCCTAGAGCTAATTCAAAGGGCCCTGGTTTACCCCAGCTCTCCAAAACACCAACAATTTACTGACGTCACCCTAGTGTATCATTACTCTACCCTCCCAACCAATGAGTGACAATCTTTCCTGCAAATGGTCTTGGTCCCTGGCCTACAAGTTCTGCTTGTGGCTGACAACTTCCCTATCATCATCTTTGCTAAACCCATCTAACCCATACTATCCCTAATTTCTCACCCGTTGGGGGATGATGATGTTAGCATACAGAATAAATCCACCTTGGGTTTTTTAAGGTATATTGGTGAGCACCAGTATTGCAGCAATAATGATGCAACTCGTGGGCTTCCTACTTTACTCTTATCAACCCAGTAGTTCGTAACAAACTTGGAAGCAATGATGATGTATGCACAAGTACTAGTTCTTACTGCAGGTTGTCACTTGGTTAGTCGGCGCAAAATCACTAGGAGCTCAAGCCAACTTCTATGGATTCCAGAAGAAGCTCTATATAAGATGAAAGGAAAAAGAGAGATTACTCTACAGATGTTATTCTACTAGCAGAAAGGAAGACTGAATGCAAAGCAAACCAAATAAATCCTAATTAACCAACTAATCCTACTTTTGCAAAAAGCACTATGAAAACCATGAAAAGAATGCCATTACATACTTAAGGAATTAAACAACATCTAACTAAGCTATTACTGGAAGTAAATGAGCAAAAAACATCTTTTTGGATTTTTATGTATTTTTATGTGAATTTGACATGTATGTAATTTATTGTTTGTGAATGTGGCAGCGAATAGGTGGCGATGGAGGTTTTTCTTGGGACTTGAGAGGATGTAGGATGGTGTGGATGGGTCCTAGAAGGTCTCAGGTGGCCTTCTAGAGGCTTTTCCCACACTCGGCCTTGAAAAGGAATCCTATAGGAAAATCTACAGGAGGACATAGGAAATCTACAAAGGAAAAACAACCTTATATAAGAGGCCTACAGGAGGAGGCCGAGAGTAGTTTTCACTGTTTTGGAGGTGTGAGAGTGGGTGGAAAATGTGGATGAAGGTTGGAATGAAGTGTTAGGGCACCTAGGATCTACCAAGAATCATTAGGAGAGAGAAATATGATTGGATTTGTTCAAGGAGAGAGGAAGAAATTCTATGGAAAATGCAGGAAACTAAGGCATAATTGAGGGGAGACTTGGGCGACCTGTAGGGCATGGATCAGATGGAGGATGGGATGGCTAATATGCTAGCCTACTTCTAGAAGAGATCTTTTACATAAACAACTGACAGTCAACCAATAAGATCAAGCAAGCAATGAAATAAGTGCATCTAGGAAAAACAGAGTTTTGCATCAACCTAGTCTAAACTACGATCTATGAAAGGAAATGCTGAGAAATGCTACAGGGAAGGAAAGCATGAAAGAAGACTATTGTAAATAAATAAGTGAGCATGATGAAGAATATTTGAAGCAAAGCAAAACTAAGCTATCAACCAATTAAAAATCTACAAACACTAGAAGTCCTATGAATGAGGAAAATCCGTGTTTTTGGGGCATCAAGAGGGTCTTTGCCTCAAATCATTGTCCTAAAGGGAGGAAGAGAGGCCAAGGCATTGTTTCTAGCATTTTTAGTCTTTTCTTTACCACTACTTAACCTGCTATAGAAAGCACAAATGGAAACAAACTATTGAATCATCAAAAGCAACCTATTCTTAACCATAAAAGAAATACATCTAACAACAACCTAATCTACAAACTGAAATGAAACATACAAAAAAAAGTAAAGAGGAGCTTAATTTCTTGGATTGGGCCCTAACCCAAGAGCTTCAACCCTCTGAGATAACTCAGTGCTAGCTCAAAAAGGGTTTCATCTTTATTTGCAAAACAATAATAAGATCACATGGAACTGTAAAAAAAAATAATAAGCTCGAAGTTGAGCAGGGTTTACATAAGCAAAAATCCAACCCTAGTGAGGCCCTTGGACTCTCTACTTACAGAAATGAAGCTACCAATAGCTTTCTTAAAATCATGGATTCTTGGCTCCCAAAACTTGAGATAATCACAAGTCATCCTGCACTTGCTCGGCTACCTGCTAATGCATGACTTGGCTGCTTGTACTCTGAGCTGAATGAAGGGGAATTCAAAGTGATGAGTAATAAATGAGGGGGATTCCCTCCTATAAGTCCTCTCCTTTGTCCACTTCGAGTTATTGTTGCCATTTTTCCACTAGATCCTTGACTTTGACCACAAAATTCATTAATAATCTGCATTAAACACATATTAGACCACATGGCATCATAACTAACTCAACTCACTCTATAAGCATAAATATAATCAGAAAATCATACAATAAGCTAAGAGAATAGTTTATTTGACTAGGTTAGGAGGTAAAATGAGCCCATATAATTACCCATTTATGAGGCTCATCATCACCCCCTACTGAAAGTTGCTCATCCTCTGAGAAACTTAGTCCATCTCATCATCTTTTATGGCCCTAGTGACCTCCCCAACATCCCATGATTCTGATGTGGCCTCCTCTTCCTTGTCATAGAATCCTACCTTCCTGTCTATCTCTTCCCACTGTTCCTACTCTTCTTCTTCTCTTCTGCCTTCTAGCATGCCTAACAGTAGTGGGGGACTCAATTTGAGGCCAATCCAATTGACCTTTAGCCTCTGCATGGAGCGCTTGTACATTGTCACTCTCCTTAATGCCTCCTTCATCCTCATTGGGGAATGATATTCCCTGATCTGCAAATTGTGTGGTAAGGTGTTCCATCTCCTCATACATGCATGCACACAATCATCCCCAAGTAAGCTTTCCATATCCTCAAAATGTGCAATGGCTTGTGCATGATCACTTATATATCTAGGGGCAATCTGAGGATTATTGGAAAGAAGGTTATGTGTGTTGATGAGTGCCATGGGGTCTGATGGATCAGCTCTGATCATTAATGGCTCATTCTGCTCCTTTATCATCAACCTTCTTATTTTTGTTGCCCTTAACACTTCATTGTTCATCCATGAGGCCATGGCCATTAGTTGCAGGTCCCCTAGCCTGGCATTGGGATCCCACACATTCATGTCTGTGAGGGCCATGTTATGTAGTTATTATTTTTCCATCCTTGCCTTATCTTTTGACGTGCTTTGGTCACACAAGTCCATAAACTATCTATAATCTTGGAAAGGCATTGTGCCTCTTTGTGCCAAAGTCTTTATCTGAAATTGCAACCATTGGTCCTTGAGATACAAGCCATATGATTTTGCTGGTGTCCTACATTGAAATTCCTCCATGGACCATTTGGCCATGCACGCCAGCTAGGTATCTTTCTCTTGCAATTGTCTTCTTAGCAATTCATTTTCAGCCTCAAAGTGGCTCCTTGTAATTGCTTCTTTGTGCCTGGTAGCACTCAACTCTCTGCCCATTTTTCTGAATTTGTTCTCCATATGGCCAATATCCTCAACTCCTTTGGATTTGGCTATTTGCATCCACCTATGTGTTGTTATTCTCTCTTTCTCCAATTCAAAGAATAGTGGAATTGCAAATTTTTGTGGAATTATTCTTCGCCCCTCAAGAATATTGCACTAGGATCCAAGACTAGGTTTTGGATCAGGTTCTTGTAGCTTTGTTGCTTCCTCCTTTATCTGTGGCTATCCTTCCATCCTTTCCTCAAGCTTTTGGGTCTCCCTAGTTTTGACAGTGTCTCCTGTAGAACTATTTGTGCCTCCTATAGGACTGTTTTTGGGTCTTGTAGTTCTACCTTTTCTTTCCATGTTGGAGATCTAGGAGTCTCCCTTTCATATGTGATAGGTGCCTTGGAAGGGGATTCTTTTCCTTGGGCAGAGGGTGAATCTTCAATTATAATTGGCACTTTTGAAGAAGGCTGAGGTTTCCCTGTTTTTATTCTTGTGCTCTTCCTAGCCTTGAAATACATGGAGGTCTGCCTTTTCCTCTTTTGTTTTGGCTTAATTGGTGTAACTAAGGGCAGTGAGGGCAGCTGTTGCCTTTCTAGAGTCTCAAGGGACACTTCTGCCTTTTCTACCCCTTTTTCTCTTCCTTCTCTCTCTCTCTGTCTCTATTTTCTCTATTTCTTCCTACGCTGTTCCTTTAGATTTCTCCTCCTCTATCTTATTTTCTTCCTTCTTCCCTTCTTGTTTTTCTAAATCACCAGTTGCTTCACCTTCTCCCCCTTGCTGCTCTTCCTCCTCACTTCTAGTAGGACTGATATCATAGGTCAAGGTCTTTATGTCATCTTCAACTGTCATGTTTCAGAATATTTCCCATGCTATTGGGAGTGTAAATGTATGGAGGGCTTCTTCCACTAAAATTTTGATTAACCCATGGTGAGCTAGCTTCTCTAGATTTCCTGCTTTTACTTTAGTACTGGAGTCAATGAGGGATTGTAGGAGGAAGTAAGGGATGCTGAGCTTCTAAGGGGCTGGAGTGTCCATGCCATACCTTAATTCATGAAGGATTCTAAAGTGGTAACCATAGACATTGTTGTACCTCACCTCATAGGAAATATACTTGATTATTTGGTAGCTAACCTCATCCCAAGGATATGGTACGCTAGCCCTTCTGATGCCATTTTTATCTTCTACAGGGGTTTCATTGTTTTGGAAGAAGTTTTTCTTGGCAACCTGGCCAACTGGTTTCTCATCCTTACTCCAAGGCAACCCAAGAGGAAGGGTAGTGATCCTATTGATAAATTCAGGGTTTATCTCCATGGAAATACCTCTAAAGGTGACAGTGGAATGTGTTCTGGTGTGAGGGACCAAAGAGTGGGCAAATTCTTGAGCAATTTCCTCATCAAACCCTCAGAATTTCTCAAAAAAGGTCATCCGATTTGCTCTTGTGAATATGTCCACTACTTGGGGATGTGCATGGAGCCTGGAGGATTTGGTGGGCTCCTTCCTCATAAAACCTCCTGTTATGTTGTTTATGCTTCTTTTGGAAACCAACTGTGGAGATGGAGACAACATTTTTTGAAGAAAAACAGAGAAACAGAGAGATTGTGTTTTTTAAAGAAATAAGCAGAAATATTTTTATGTATTTCCTCCACCTAAAGGCTTTATTTCATCCTCAAATTTAAACCACTACTTGCATATTTTGATATTCAATGGGGGTATGCATAGAACCTACCTCCTCAGCCTGAGAATGGTGCTAAAACCTGTGTTTTCTCCCCTTAAAACAACTCATTGACCCTCATGTAGAAGACTGTTGTCCCTCCTGTAGAATTCCTATAGGTTCTCCCATAGAACTTGTAAGTGCTCTTGTAGAAAACACCGAGAGCAGCAATATGGGAGAGATCAATGGAGGACGACGGTTACGAGACTGTTGAGGCACGAGGAGATTGCAGGAGTGAAGTTTTAAGAGAGAATGAAGGAAAAGGTGGTGAGAGTGCTCAGGGAGGAGTACTTATTTCCCTTTATGGATATTTCCGGTGATGGAGGGTGAGCTGGAAAAGTGTACATTAGTCATATTGGGACTGTTGGCCCCCACCTGCCTTGTCATCATGGCCCTTTCCTTGTAATCATCCCTCATGATTGCATCGGAGTTCACACTTCCTCCACTACTTGTCCTTGACATCTTTCTTGAGTTGACTGTGCGCACCTGTGGGTGACATCTTAGGGTGAGTGGAGTCAACTAGATGAAGATGGTCAAGTTAACTAGCCACCTTTCCCTCGTTCGACCTCAACCATCTCATTGTTGTTGCATGCCTTCTAATTACACAAATGCAAATAGAGGACCAGGTTAGTTACTTACCTGAGATCCAAATGCATTTGTTGTGAGGTGTTGTGGTTCTCTCTCTCTCCTTCATGCCTTTGTTTCTTTTGATGCATGTTGTTTTCTTTCTGATGTGTGGTTGTGCCTTGTGCAGGTTCTTCTCTGGCTGGATCTGATCTTCAAGTGTCTTATTCAACCTTCATGTTTGCATTGTCTTGCTGCTGATGCTAGATTTTAATGGGATCAGCTGCTACAGGAATTGCTACAAGAGCTCCCGTAGTTGCATCTCCCCTTGAAACTTTAGCTTCTTCTTATGCTTGGAGCTATGAGGATGATGACAGAGAGGTAGATAGAGTTGGAGATGTAATTGGTAGGCTTCAAGTGAAGTGGATGGTGTTGTTCCCTTTCTTATTTTTTGTTTTTTTCTTTTCCTGAAAAAACTGTTTTTTATGTGTTTTTCTTGGACGGGAAGAAGAATGATGCTTGGGGTGTGATGCAGGATTGGAATTGATGGCAAGGGGGTTTGAAGACTCTAGGGGGATTTATAGATTTATTTATGAAGCTTCCTTGTCCCTCAAACTACTTTTTATATTCATTTCTAGCTCTCTTTAATTCCCACAGGAGCCTCCTGTAGAAAACATTGTTTTTGAAAAAGAAGCACAGTGAGGTGAAAGAAATGCCAAAAATGGTGGAGAAAGGTGTGGGAAGGTAGGATAGGTGTTGGTGTTGTATTCAGGGCTCCCTTGGCACCTTCTGCTCCTCTCTGTAGTCCTCCTGCAACCCTGCAATGCAACTGAAAATTCATTTTTCTTTTTCTCTTTTTGTTTTTGAAAACAACTAGGGCGCCTCAGGGAGGTTTTCACCCTAATTGCGTGCCCTGGGCACCTCCAAGGGAGGTTTTCACCCAAGGATATTATTTTTCTCTCTTCCTTTTTTTTTTTGAAATCAATGGGTGATCTGGATTTAAACCGGAACGCAACAAATTAGAGAGATAACCATAAACACAAAAATGCAGAGGAAATAATACTCCATTTCATTAATGTAAAATACTGAGATATTCTTACAAACAGAAAATGGAAATAAAAAACTAAGGCGATGGTAGCTTATTGCTAAGAAGAGATGTGGTGCCTAAATGCCTCTGGAATATGTTACAATGAGGCTCGAAGGCCTATTTACTGTTGAGAAACAATGGAAAACCTTAAACATTCGAAAATGTAACCCTAGAAGATGAAATGCCAAACTTTGGGCCCCGTTTGGGTAAATTGGTACATCAACTTCTCGGGGCTGTAACTTTGGCATACTATCTCCATTTTACGTGTACAATATCTTGTTAGAAAGATCTATCTCAATTTTCCCAAAAAACGTTGTTTAGGGCCTCAAAACGGCTCTGGAAGTTCAGGACCCATAAAGCTACTAAAAATAGTAAACTGTGCTACAATTAAGGAAACTAAAAAGATAAAAGAAATAATGGTGGGGGTCCAAGTGGACTCGGCGAGTGGCCACCAATATCCACGTGGATCATTCCTCCCGCCTTAGGAAGCAATGGTCTCCATTGCATTGAGTTCCTCCATGAGATGAGGAAACTTCTGCTGAACTTGGTCCCTGGTGAGCCACTTGCCCCGGTGAAGGAGTTGCCCTGCTTTGACAACTCGATATAGTTGGATGTTCTGCTAGTGAGTGTGCTTGATCTATGTGTCCATGATCCGATCAGTTGTAGCTTGTTCCATGCAATCTAAATTTAACTCTGTGGGTGTGAGATATTCTACAATGTCGGATGTGTCTGGTAATGGTGGAAAGTATGGCCGAAGGTGGTCCACATTAAACACTAGGTGCAGGCCAAGGAATGGGGGAATGCTAAGCTCAAATGCATTGTCTCCCACAGCCTTGGTAATGGTGTAAAGACCATATCAGAGTGGTATGAATTTCAGATAGGCTCCGGTAAGGCATTCCTTTTGCAAATGCAACTAGACTTTGTCGCCCACCTGAAACTTGTGTGGCCCCGATGTTGATCATGTCGCTGCTTGTACTTGGCATTTGATTTCTCTAGAATGTCATGGACATGCTGGCGAATATGTTGGATGTGCTTAATGAAGATGTTTGCCTTATCTGTTTCGGACTGGACATGAGCTGAATCTACGTGAGTAGCTGCAAATGGCATGGCCACTTCAATGGGACATAGTGGTTGGAATCCCAAGCCCACCTAAAAAGGGTTGTGGCTAGTTGAGCTGTGGAGAGCCCGGTTGTAGTTGTGCTGAACATAGGGAGGCTATCATCCCATGTGCGTGGATGCTTTGAGCTATACATGCGCAGAATGTGTACAATCATCATGTTGACAACCTATGTCTGGCCATCAGTTTGAGGATGGAAGGTTGTGGACTTAGTGATTTTGGTGTCCAACATCGACCAAAGACTAGACCAAAATGTACTAAGGAACCTGCTGTCCCGATCTAAGATGATATGCTGTGGGATCCCAAAGTGTACCCACACTCATTCAAAGAAGAGCTGAGTAGTGGCTTCTGCTGTGATATTCTTCTTGCAAACTGCCGTAATGGCCATCTTCGAGAACCTATCGACGACCATAAAAACACAGTCATTTCCATGCTTAGCGGAAGGAAGGCCTGGCATGTAATCCATGGAGATAGATTCCAAAGGTCGACTAAGGGTAGGCAGCGGGGTATAGAGGCCTTGCTTCTTGACTGTTGGTTTGGAAATGGTGCAGGCATTGCATGATCTGATGTACTTCCCGACATCCTGTCGAAGATTTGGCCAATAGAAATACTTCTGCAATACTACCACCATTTTCTCGACCCCGAAATGCCCAGTAGCTCGGTTGTAGTGTGCTTCCCAAATCATCTTGGCACACTCGGTTGAAGGAACAAAAAGGTGACCGAGGTGGCATAACATGGCATCCTAGAGGTGAAAATCTGGAACATGTTGACCCTCCAAGAGTGTCTGGTATGTGTGGCCAAATTTTGGGTCGCTTTTGTATAGAAGTGGCCAATCAGAAGTCTCATGCCCACAAGGGTTGAGCACGGTTGTTACTGACATGATCGATGGTCGACTAAGGCAATCTGCAACATTATTGGTGCTGACCTTCTTATACTTGATATTCAAATGGAACTGTTGCAGGTATTTGGACCACTTCTGATGGCGATCATTTTGCAATTTCCCTTGGGTCTGTATGAACTGTAGGGGTCAGTGGTCTGTGTGGATGCCCATTTCCTTCACCAAAATGTAATGTTTCCATTGTCAGCAGGCCTACACAATGGAATACATCTCTTTGTCATAAGTGGGATACTTCCAGACTGTGTCTTAAAGTGTCTCACTGTGATATGCCACTGGATGCCTGTGTTGAGTAAGGATTGCCCCAATAGCATAGTCAGAGGCATCTGTCTCGACCTCAAATGGTTGTTCCAAGTCTGGCAATGTGAGCACTGGTGCCGAACAGAGGCGATCTTTCAACTCTGTGAATGCATTCTGTTGAGATTCAGACCAAAAGAATTTTTCTTTTGCTCCTCCCTTGGTGACTTGACTCAAGGGTCAAGTGATATGAGAAAATCCCAACATGAATCTGCAGTAGAAATTGGCAAGACCTAGAAAGCTACGGAGCTCTGTTAGATTGGTTGGAGAGTGACAATCCCGAATGACTTGGATCTTGGCTAGATCCACATGCACCCCTTGTTCATCAATAATGTATCCTAGATACTGAACCTGGGTCATGCCAAAAGTGCATTTCTCCAAATTGGCACATAAGTTGTGTTGCCACAGTGTTTGGAGAACCTGTCATATGTGGTGGAGGTGCTCTTCCCAACTTTGGTTGAAGATCAGGATGTCATCCAAGTATGCCACTACAAATGAGTTGGTGAATGGTCGCAAGATGTCATCCATTAGCCTCATGAAGGTTGCAAGAGCATTCGTCAATCCAAAAGGCATAACCAACCATTTGAAAAGGTCCTTCTTGGCTTTGAAGGTAGTCTTCCACACATCGGAGAGTTCGATTGGTACATGGTGATATCCTGACTTCAAATCAATCTTGATGAAATATTTTCCCCCCTTTAGTTGGTTTAGGAGGTCATCAATCCATGGGATCGGGTACCTATTACAGAAAGTCATCTTGTTCAACGCCCGATAGTCAATACAGAGTCTCCAAGTCCCATCCTTCTTCTATACCAACACGATCGG
The DNA here is from genome assembly GCA_000404065.3 of Pinus taeda. NCBI lineage: Eukaryota > Viridiplantae > Streptophyta > Pinopsida > Pinales > Pinaceae > Pinus > Pinus taeda. The sequence continues at coordinate 1,943 of APFE030585515.1, read as the reverse complement.
GCTCCCACAGGATGATGAACTCAAATGGATGTGACCTTTCTGTAGCAACTCCTGAATCTGCCTCTTGATTTCATTGTTCTCCAGAACGGAGTGCCGATAGATTGGTCCATTGGGAAGCAACGCACCTGGGGTCAGATCGATGGAGTGCTTAAACTAATAGTGCAGAGGAACCCTTGTGGAGGAGGTGAAGATGTCGTCATACTCCTTCACAACCTTGTCCATCTGTAGTTGTCGTGTGGAGGGGCCTTGTCTGGAGGTTGTGGCCATTATCTTCTTCTTTCCTTGAGGGCATATCATCATGAAAACAAATTTCCTGGTTTTGGAAATGAGCTTACTACAGTGTTTTGCAATAACCAAAGAGATGGCGGTAGGCGGTGCTTCCTTCGGTATCCTGTACAACTTATTTCCCAAAGTAATAATAACAACACAGGGCCTTTATTCATACACAACATGTCACTTCCACAAGTATGGTTGTCCTAATAATATATCACAAAATTCAAGGGGAGCAATGTCACACAATACCTCATCCATAAAGGGCTTGATGTTGTATGGAAGGCGACACTGCTGGCTCACACAAAGATCTCGTCCTTGGTGAAGCCACCTTATGGTGTATAGTTGTGGATGTGCTATGGTCGGTAAGCCCAGCTGCTTCATGACCTCTACAGAAATGAGGTTCTTTTGGCTCTCGCTGTCGACAATGAACTATAGTGAGGATCCCTTTACCCACAACTGGGAGTGGAAGAGACATTCCTCCTCCTCTAGATCTTTGGGTTCCTCCTTCTAGATCTTCATGGTGGCAATGGTGGCATTGGGCTTTGCATCAATAATCTACTTCCCTTTGTCATTCCCCTTGTTGGGTTTTGACTCAGAGTCGGAACATGCATCTGATTCTAAAACCTTTAGCTCAGCCACCGGTGACTGCTTGGCCCGACACTCACTTGTGTTGTGAATGGAGCTCTTATGGAACTCACACCATTTTCCCGTGTCCTTTTTCAGCTTCACAGTCGTGTTCTTTGCTTGTAGCTTTGGTAGGTTATCTTGGGCCACCTCGCCTTGGCTTTGTCCTTTGTTCTATGGTTTGGGGGCACCTTTCCCTTGCTTCGAATTCACAGATCCAAAGTATTGATTCTTCTATTTAAAATTTTGCTCGACCTTGACGGCATATCAGTATGCCATGTCGAGCAAGGAGATGTTCAGGAATTCTATTTCTTCCTGGATGTACTTGTGGTGGTATTTGAGTATCAAAGGCTGCTCTGAATCCTTGATACCCAACTTTGTGCGAAGGGTATGGAAAATATTAGTAAACTCTGGCACGTCTTGGTCCCTTCCCTGCCGCAGCGTGGTCTACTTTATGTATTGATCCTCATAGCTTGCAACAGGGTAATACTAGTCCTTGATGGCATCTCGGAATGAATTCTAGGTGGGTACAGCTGAAAATAGTGAGCCGGTACTTTCATCCTTCTTCTTGCAATAGGTTTCCCACTAGTCCTTGACGTGGGGGTCTGCTTTGAGAAGAGCAAAAATAATCTTTTTCCTGACTGGAAAAATCATGAACAGAAAAATAACCCTCTAGCAGATTTAACCATTTATCGACAACATTTGCATCTATCTAACCCTTGAATATGGGGATTTCAAAATTAACTTGTACCTTAAATGGTGTGGCATTTCCAGAGTAGCTGTGGGAAGCCGATGCGTCGCCCCTGGGTAGCCACAGAAGGATCTGGGCAAAGTTGTCCATCATCACATTCCTTTATCACTCAAGGGCTTCTTCGAGTAAGATTTTGATAGGATTTCCTGCCCCCTCGTCTTTCTTTTCATCCGCCATGGGAGGCCGTCGGGTTTTGTGAGGCTGGTCTTGCAAAGTTTTGACTAGTTCAAGCCCTAATTCCTTTTATCTCGACCTCGTTGGGGACATGCAAAGAAAAACAGAGAAAAAACAGATC
>APFE030585506.1:84868-105758 GCA_000404065.3 Pinus taeda | reverse complement strand
GTTATTAAAAGTATTACAATTAATTAAATTGTGAATTTTTGGGGACGGATTTTTTTAATCATAATCAGTTGCAATGTTTAATTCTTCTCATGGACCTAATCATTTCATTGTATTTCAGGCGAAATTTTATGCAAATGCAAACACTAATTGAATTTTTTTTTCAAATTATTTCGAACTTTATATTTATATATATTTTTATTGATTATTTAAAAATAAAGATATTTTTTTATTGATATTCAGTTTAACTCAGTGTGTTTGCAAAAACGAGAAGAGGGCGGAGAGAGTTCTTCGGTTTAAGTCACTTGTGTTCCCCAAAAGGGGTTGAGGACAGAGAGAGCTCTTCACTTTAACTCAAAGGATAGAGAGTCTTTGAGGGATTTTATGGTGCTCTTCAACCAATGCAAGAAGAAAAGAGAGTCTTTGCAGAAGGTGTGAGGCACAACAATGAACCTTTAACATTCGACTCTGTGGATTTTAATGTGTAGAAGGTGTAAATTTGCAGGATTTTAATTTACGTTTTCAGGATGGCAAATGACAACCATAACAATAGAAAGCATCATGGGGTACTACTCCTCTCCTCTCCTCTCCTTTTCATATTCATTTGAAAATGAAAATGATAATGGAAGACGAGAGGAGAGGAGAAGTATTATTTGTAGATGCCCTCTCTTGTTTCTTTGAAACGACAATCCACTGCTAGGATTGCAGATGAAAACAACAACAATAATACAAGGGAATGACAATTTGAGTTATATTTTAGAATTGCTTTTGTATTTGGATGTGTGTTTGTCAAGAATATAGAGCAGTCTTTGTTGTAGAAGAATTTAATTCTGTTTGTTTTGATTATTGTAAAGGTAACATTATGTAAGTTCTTTTTGAATTGAAATTTGGGAATGGATGTCTAAGAAGAAACACGAGCACATGCATCAGAAGACGCAGAACAACGCCTCAAAACCTTTATTCTCTCATGCTCTTTTTCTCTTCCTCTGCATGCAACTGCCTATTGACTCTTTTCCTTAATGTTTTATTCCCCTTCTCGTTATGTCCTCGCACTTCTCTTCCACCTATCTATCAAATTTATTCCATGCACTGATCCCTACGTCATCACCTTGGAATGATGACCCTCTGTCCTTTCTCACACTAGTTCTCATTAACTCTCACTTTCTCCCAGCCGCTCTTGATGCACGTCCATTTCCCTCGTCCTACCACTTGCTCTGATCAAAATCCTCCTGCCCACACTCTCGCTGGCCCCCCTGCCATCCTCATTGTCTTCCTTTCCCATCTCCACCGACCTGCTCTCAGGTTTTGCTCCCTTTTTGCCCTGTCCTTCCACCTGCCCTTCCCCCTATCCTCTCCCTCCATCTCCCACTCTTATTCTTGTCGTTGCGCTCATGCTGACACTTCTTACCACTTCCCGGTCCCATCTCCGATGACCCACCTCTTCCACATTGCTACACCCTGATCGAGGGTTCTCCTCTTCTTCCTTGTATTTTTGTAGGATTTTCACTAAGTTCTCCATTTCCACCATCTGATATAGCTCTTCCGCTTTTATATCTAAAGTTCTGCCTACTTGGCCGCATCCCCAATTTGTTAGATTATTTTCTACCACATTGACTTTCTTTTAGACATATGTAGCGATGATGTAGTCTATCTTTCTGATTAGCTTACTGATCACTTGGACCAGCCATGCAATTCTCCATCTTTGGCTGATCTTCTCCCACTGTGTTCCTTGCTATAGATTCTTGACCATTTCGATCGCCATTTTTGACTCTCCTTCTACCTGTAGTTTTTGAAATCGCTCTCTTATCGTAATTTCCAACCCTCTTTTCAAGGCATGAAGCTCTGCTTCATTATTTGTCATGTTTCCACAGTCATAGCATAGAATCTAAGTGTCTTACCCCTATCATCTCTGAATAATCCTCCTGTCTCCGCCTCTCTAGGGTTCCCTTTTGCAGCCCCATCGAAATTAGTTTGATGAATTCCTTCAGAGGGCTTTTGAATTGGTTTGCTTCCTCTCCTTTGGTGGTGTGGTGCTTCCACGAAGATGTGTGCAACATACTTGGTTTCAAGTTCAGGCATGTCATTACCTTTTCTTCCTATGGATTAGTTTTCGAATCCTCCTTAAACCATTTCTCTGCTAGTATAGTCTCTCGTATATTTTGGGTTATCTGGTTCCATTTGTCAACTTTTTCTCTTCTTTCTTCTTTGAAGATAAGGTTGTTTCGTTCTTTCCATATATTCCACAGGACCAATCCTAGTGAGATTATCCAAGCACAGTTCAGTATTGTGTTCTGGTATAGATTTTTCTGCCAGTTATCTATTGTTGTTTTCATGTTATTTGGATTCCTGTCACTGATTTCAAAAAGTTGATTGTGTTTTTCTACATATTATCACTGTATTTACAAGCATTGGTCAGGTGCTCCATTGTCTCTACATGTTCTCGGCACAAGACACATTTCGAGGGACCTTACATCCCTTTTTTTTGCAATTGATCCCATGTTAGTGCCCAACTGTGGCACAGGATCCAGATAAAGAAAGCGATCTACGCCCATGTTTTTTCCTTCCATATGCTTTCCTAGGTATTTGTTTCTTGATGCCTGAGGCATTCTACTTGTAATTGATAACCTTCTTTAATTGTAAACATTCCTTTGATCCTATAGCACCATCTTAGAATGTCCAGCCCTTCTTTTTTTGCTATTTTCCTGGTTTCCATTTCCTTTTCGTATAGCTTCCATTGGGGTGTTTCTGGTGCTTCTTGCCAGTCCTGTTTTTGTTTCCACTTTCTCCAGTATTCTCCTAGGTCTATGCACCAGAAGTTTTACATTGTTTCCCCCCTTGGAGATCAGTGTATTGGTGGAATTCTACTAACTGAGGCTTGTTGTTTAATTTTTCTCTCTGTTTCCATGCTTCTTCCCAGAAGTTGGCTTTGTCACCTCCTCTGATTTCCTAGAAATTGTGGTTGTTGATCAGATCCCTATTGTCGATGGCTAGGTTCCATATTGCTGAACCTTTCTTGTCGCTATGGCTTCTCAGGTTTCCTTCGAGAGACCAGGGCATGTCATACTTCCTTTCCCATAGTTTTTTCCAAACGTCAACCCCTCCCTGTATCCATCTCCACCACAACTTTTCTCCCATTACTTGATTCAGTATGTAGGGGTCTTAGAGTCCAAGGCCTTCTTTTTTTAGGGGTTTTCTAAGCCAACTCAATGATAGAAGCGCCCATTTTTTTTTTTTTTTGGGTCCTTGCCATAAAAACTTTTTGAAAATGTCTACCATTTTTTGGCATACTGTTTTGGGAGTCGCTTAACTAGTTAGTTGATATATAGAAATAGATTGTAACACTGACCTTAGTAGTATTACGTGGCTTGGCATGTTCAAAGTTTTAAATGTTCAGCTTTGCATTTTTCTTTGAATTTTTCCCAAAAAGGGTTTCCAATTAGCCACTCTACTCTGCTAGTCATTTAACTGGATGCCAAAATATTTCATAAGGAAATTTCCTATTTTGAATCCCATAATTCTTACTAGGAAGGCTTGAGAGGGTGTTGAAGTGTTAAAGCAGAAGATATCAGAGTTATCTTTGTTTATTTCTATCCCTGAGGCACTAGTGAAGTCCGTGAGGATTACCATGATTTTCCTAGCTTCCTTGAGTGATGCATGTCCATACATCATTACATCGTCTACAAATTGTTGATAGGTTAATGGAAGGTCATTCCCCCATAGCCTAAGGCCCGTATATTGTTCACTACAGACTTTCAATTTTATATATCTTCCTAGGCCTTTCGCTGCCATGATAAACAAGAAGGGAGAAAGCAAGTCGCCTTTCCTGATCCCTCTGGTTGTGTTGAATGCCTCTGTGGGGGATTCGCTGAGCATAATTGACAGAAATCGAGTGGTTACGATTGACATTATCTAGCTTATCCATCTTTCATCAAAGCCAAATGCCTCCATTATTCGTTGTAGATACTCCCAGTTCAATCGATCATAGGCTTTAGCCAAATATAATTTAACCAACATTCCTTTGGTTTTTTATTTTCTTAATGAATGAATTGCCTCCTATGCCACCACTATGTCGTTTGTTATTTGCCTACCTTTAACAAACCCTGTTTGGTCTTGAGATATCAACCCAGGTAATATGGGTTTTAAACAGTTGACCATTATTATGGCCAAGATTTTGTATATGACATTGTAGAGTGTTATTGGTCTGAACCCTTGTGGTTCTTACGAGTGCTCTGTCTTCGGGGTTAGGGCCAGAAATGTGGAATTCAGGGTCAGGCGCATTATTTTGGTACATCTGGACTCCTCCACTAATTTCACTATGTCTTCACCTAGGAAGGACCAAGTCACTTGGAAGAATTTGATAGTGAATCCATCTGGCCCTGGTGCTTTGTTTCTCACCATATTCCTAATTACCTCTTCCACCTTTGCTTTAGATTTTTTTCTTAATAGAGCCAAGTTCTGGTCTCTGCTCATCAAATTGGGGATATGTTGTATGATTTTATTAATATTATCTCCCGTTATAATGTTTGGTTCTGTCAGAAGCACTTTGAAGTATTGTACTAACATATTCTCCATTTCTTCCTTTTGGGTGAGCCGATTTCCTTGCTGATCCATTAAGGAGAAGATTCTATTCTGCTGCTTGTGTTGTATCATTTCTTTGTGGAAGAACCTTGTGTTTCTTTCTCCTTCTTTTAACCATTGGATTCTTGATTTTTGTTTCCATGGGACTTCTTCTTGTTGTATTTTTTCTTCCAATTTTTCAATCAACGACTCTTCCTCTTCTACAAGCCCCTCACGTCTACCCTCATTGATTATTTGCTGCTATACTTTCTTCATCTTTGTTTGGATTTTCTCCTGTTCCTTATGTACGTTATCGAATTCTCCCTTGTTCCATTTCTTTATCTTGCCTTTCGGATCTTTTAGTCTAAGTTGAAAGGTGTGCATTTGGTTTCTTTCTCCTATCTCATTTTCATTCCCTTTCCACCATTCCTTCATTTTTCCTATTAGGGTCAGTTCTCTTAGCCAAAATGCCTCAAACCTAAAGGGTCTGTTTTGATTTCCTTGATTCATTTCTACTTCTATTTTAATAGGCCAGTTGTCTAATCGTAGGCACGGAAGAATTGATTCTTTATAGAATATGTCTTTGCCAATGAAGTGTTCTATTGCCAAGAATCTGTCCAGCTGAGAGGCTATTTTTTTGCTCCCTCCCCTTCTGTTCTTCCACGTATATTTTTCATTTATAGTTGGGATGTCTACCAATTTTAGTTCTTCTTGAAGATCTCTGAATCTCTCCATTTCCGACTCTTCTCTTTGCAATCCTTCTATTTTATCCTCTGTTGAGGTTGTCAAATTGAAGTCCCCTGCTATCAACCAGAATTTTTCATCGTGGAGTTTACCAAGCTTCTGTATTTGTTGGAGGAAATTCCATTTTTCCACTGGAATATGAGGGCCATATACTGCAGAGACTAGAAACCATTCTCTATTTCCAATTAGACAGAACCACCCGCTGAGGATTCTTTTCATACCCGCCCAATAGTCTACTGTGATTTGTGCTGGGTTCCATAATATTGCTATACCTCCCGCACTACCTTTTGCATCTATGGTCATGCATTCATACTTTGGTTTTATTTTGCTTAGTATGTCCTCCATTCTTCCTCCTGTAATTTTTTTTCTTGTAGTAGCATAAGTTGAGGTTTTTCTTTTTTAGTCTCTCAATTAAGTGTATTTTCTTGCCTTTGTTGTTGAGGCCTCTTATATTCCAGGATGTAATTATCGTTGGGTTACTTGGTTTATTTTTTGAAATACCACTGATAGCGGTATTACCCTTCCTGTATTCACCAACATTTCTCCCATAATCTGTATAGATTCCTGTAGGTTCCTTCAGCCTCTTTTCATTCCGCCTTTCATGTTATTTGAGTGATCTTAGGAATTTTCTTGGTGCATCCCCAGTTGTTCTACCATCTCCACCTTCCCCTGCCCCTGTTTAACTTGATACTTCTGGAATGTTTCTCTGTATAGTCACTTTTTGTCTTCTGGAATGGATCACTCATCTAGGTGTCTCCATTCATTCAAAAATTTCCTCAACACCTCTTCTTCCATGCTTAGTTCTTCTCCCCTACTTGTATCTATTTCCATTGTAGTGTTATCCATATTCTCTCTGTCTCCCTTCTCCTCCTTCTTTGTCTGCTCACTTTGGGATTTCCTCTTAGGTTTTAGTTTGCCTTGACTCGAGCTGCTTTCCTTTTCTTTTCCCCCCTGATAGTCCATTATTTGGACCTTATTATCTTCTTCTTCTCCTCCTTGTAACACATCAAAGCTATTTGTTCTGCTCGGCTGAGCTTTTTGTTCTTTTTTCCCCCGCTGGAATTCGTTCTTATTTGACTTCTCTTACTTTTCACTTCTTGAAATCCTTCCTTATCTTCTTGATCTTTCCTCTGTTGTTTATTCATGTTCTCTCCCTCTTCTATATTCAGAGGGAACTCCTTAAATAGGTGGCCATGCTCATGACATCCTATACATCTGAATGGAATGTGTTCGTAGTCTAGGGTTTGCTGCCAGACCTCTTCATGGTACTCTAGTTCCACTGTGTCTAGGATGGGTTTAGCTATATTCATGTATACACATATTCTTGCATATGAAGTATATCTTCCTTTTGTTTGTCGTTTCTAGTATTTGACAGATCTGCCTATCGTATTTCCTATGCCCTCCAGTATCTTTGGGTCCCAGAATTCCATTGGAAGGCCAAATAACCTAACCCACACTGAGGCTACCAAAAAGTTTTCCTTGTCTGCATCATAGCATTCTTCCCAACATCTCATAAACAATCTAGCATTATAATGGAACTAAGGACCATTTTCAAATACTTTTTCTTTGTCTTGCAAGTTCGAGAATATTATTGTGAAGAAGCCTCTAGATCCAAGCTTGAGCTCAATATGGCCTTGGGGCTGCCATTTTTGCTGAATCCATTTGGTGAGGTCCTTTTTTGTCGGCCATACTTCGATGAACTTGCATATTAGCACGTTGTCTTTCATGTAACTTCTATATTACTCTAGTTTGTTCATTTGTATGATGAATCTCAGTTTCTCCATCGCACATGGTAAACATTTATCTCTGTTGCCTTCCTGCCATCTCGCTCAAAGGATCGGTCCTGACATTTTGTTTGTTTCTCCTGCTTATTTTTGGTTACTTGTGTTCTGGCATGATTCCCCTACTGCTATGTCTGATAAGAGGGGATCCCCCCCGTTTCCTCCTCTGTCATTTTGATTTGGTTCCTAGTCTCTTGGGTTTGTAGCTTTTCAGCAGTCTGCAGGTTTCTGGGAACGTGGTGTCGTTTATCTCATGGCTACATCACCATTAAGGTTGTGAAGCCATTCCAATAATGAAAGGAATATTTGTGTGAATTGTAAATTTGAATTATTACATATATACGAAAATAATTTTTTTTTTTTTTAACACGAATTTACAATTTAAATAAGAAAATTAAAACATTTTTTAGTATTATATAATCAAATTTTAATTATATTTAGAAAAATCATTTTCGTTTAATTGTTAATTAGCATAGATCTATCTTAACTCGAGATCTATCAAGCAACCAGATGGATAAAATCTTTAGAGGTTCAAACCTTTTGAGTGTAAAACTTGAGAAAATGTTTACACCTTGAGAGATTTTATCCCTCTAAGAGCTTCATAGATCCCGAATTAAGATAGATCTAGATTGATTTAATTATTAATAATTATAATTAATAATTTTATTTTTAATTTAATTTTTTATTTTTATATAATTTGATTGCATCAAAATGTTTAGATAACACAACATAACATGATATTACAACATCTCTTTCATATTGGCTTCCAAATTGTTCAACTCAAAAGTGTAATAAATTAAATTATAAAATATTTTGAGTATGAAATGAGAGATGGTTGTTTGGGAGGTGTACTAATAAGCCATGGTATTGTAACAAATCTCATTCATATCTTAATAATATCTATGATAAAAAGGGGGCGAATATCCGTGGTTAAAAATCTTATTATATTGTGAATATTAAGTTTCTATGTACTCATTAATGAAATTTAAATATGATAAATTATTATTTTAACTTAAAATGTATCTTAATTATTAGCTACTATATATATCTTATAATTTTTAATGTGATAGGGGGTTTAGATATAGCTTAAAAGTAATTATAACTTTTTTATGAACCACAATAGATGGTTCGAAACGTAGACCAAATAACAATAATGTCATTAATCCAAAAGACATGCTCACTATATTATGGATCACAAAATCCTAAGATCTAACAATAAAAAAAAGTTATAAAATTAAATTCAAATAAAATATTTATAAAATATTTTGATTGTAAAATGAGAAATTGTTTTTAGGCATGTTGTATTGATGAGTCACAACATTAGCCCATGGTATTGTTATAAAGCCTATTTACAAGTTAATAATATAATGGAGATATATTTTCGCTTAATCACATCTTGTCATATAATGTGGTTCATCCTCAAGACAAAAGTTAAAAAATTAATCGATCCATAACTGTAAATAGTAAATATGCATTTGCCTCCAAAATTAGCAGTTGGAAATTATTGTAGGAGTTACCCTTACACATAAGGGGTTAAAACAATTGAAATAATCACACACACATATATATATTAAATTAAAAATAATTGAATAAATTAATATTAATATTTAATTATTAGAATATGAATTAATATAATTATTTATAAAATCAGATTATTATTATTGGGTTGAGAGGTGTTCTACAACCCAGTATAGGTTAGATGCGTAGATGTAATTCAAGTATGTAAACAATTTTAAATGTTGGCCTAATTAAAAAATAAAAATAAAAGTTAAAAATCCATATTAGGGATGAGTGTAAACATTTAAACGTTGTCTCAATACCATGGCTTATTAATACCACATGCCCAAAAGCCATAGCCTATTTCACCCTTTCAATATTTTATAACAATACAAATTCCTAATCATGGATATTCATCCCCACTATACTGTGGATATTATTAACTTGTAAAAAATAGCTTTGTTATAATACCATGGGCCAATACCATGGTTTATCAATACCACATGACCAAAACACAACTTATTTCACAATCAAAATATTTTATATCAGTATGAAAATATTCTTAACCGTTGATTTTCACTTACACTTTACCATGGATATTATTAACTTACAAATATGCTTTGTTACAATACCATGGGCCAATAACATGGCTTTCAATACCACATGCCCAAAAAAAACATAACTTATTTCACAATCAAAATATTGTATGAGTATGAAAATATACTTAACCATGGATATTCACCTCCACTTTACCATGGATATTATTAACTTGTAAATAGGCTTTGTTATAATACCATGACTTATCATATCATATTCCCAAAATATATAACTTATTTTACAATCAAAATATTTTATAACAATATGACAACATTCTAAACCATAGATATTGACCCCCACTTTTTCCATTGATACTTGTGAATAGACCTTGTTACAATACCATGGGACAATACCATGGGTTATCAGTAATGCATGCCAAAAACTCATAACTTATTTCACAATCAAAATATTTTACAACAATATGACAAGATTCTTAACCATGAATATTATTAACTTGTAAATATGTTTTGTTACAATACCATGGGCCAATACCATGGCTTTTCAGTACCACGTGCCCAAAAACCATAACTTATTTCACAATAAAAATATTTTATTTTAATTCAAATTTATGATATTTTTTTAATTGAATCTAAAATGAAAAAATTATAATTAATTTTGAAATATATCTAAACCTTGTATCCTTAGGGCTATGAAAATATTCCCATAGAAATTAAATTAACTTTTAATAAAGTTAAAAATGAGAATACTTTCATATATAAAGACTTAAAATTTGTAAAAAAAAAACAATATTATTAAAAACCAGATCCATCCTAACTAAGTATCTAAGGGATGAGACGAATCAAAGTGACTAACGATACTAGAGGAAAGAGAGTGCATGGTTTTTTTAAGTATTCCATTATTGTATTTTAGTTGACATGATTGATCCAAAATATAGATTCAATATTTTACAACCAATTAAGTTTTTTTTTTTTTTTTAGATACTTTCCTAAACACAATACAATGGGATCAAAATTAAAAGAGGAAGGGGGAAAGAACAAATACATAGAGAGATAGAGGTGGAGAGGGAAAGGGAGTGAGAAGGAAGAGATGGAGAGAGAGTGAGGGAGAGAGGAGAGGGGGGAAGACAAAGAAGAGGAGATGATAGAGATAGGGAGAGAAGGGGAAGAGAGAGAGGGATGCACAAATATGGAGGGGAGAAAGAGATGGAGAGAGGGATGGAGATGGTGACAAAATGTGTGTGTGTGTGTGTGTGAGAGAGAGAGAGAGAGAGACAGAGAGGAGATAGACAAGGAGATAAGGGGAAGGGAGAGAGGAGACAGACAACGAGATAAGGGTAAGAGAGAGAGAGGGAGACACAAAGATGGAGTGGAGAGAGAAAAGGAGAGAGGGTTGGAGATAGAGACAAAGTTCAAGGGACTAGAGAGAGAGAGAGAGAGAGAGAGATGTGGGGGAGAGATAGAGGTAGGTGGGAGAGAAAGGAAGAAAGATAGGACTCAAGAGAGATAAGGAGAAAGAGTTGGAGTTGGAAGGGGAGAGAGAGGGAGGGAAGAAGAAATACATAGAGGGATAAAGGCGGAGAAGGAGAGGGAGTTACAAGGGAACAATGGAAAGAGAGTGAGAGAGAAGTGTAGTATGGAAGAGAGAGGGAGAAAATGGGAACATAGATAGAGAAGGGGAAGATAGGGAGAGGGAGAGATAGTTAGACATAGCTAGAGAATGTGTAGGTTTGGGGGGTTAGATAGAGAGATCGATAAGAAAGAGACACATAAATGAAAATATAGATATTATATATTATAATATAAGGAGCCTAGATCCATCTTAACCCCGGATCTATCAAGTGTCTTGAGAGATCAAATCTCTCAAGGTGCAATCATTTCCTCAAGTTTCACACTAAAAAAATAGTTTGCACCTCGAGAGATTGGATTCATCTCGGTGCTTGATAGATTTGAGGTTAAGATGGATCTAGGTTGGTTATATCATTCTTTTCAAAATATAATTGATAATTAAAAAAGGGATGGAAATCAAGAAGAGAGGGAAGGAGCTCCTGCTTAATTTGCCATTATCTTGCTGAGATTGATTGCTTGTTTCTTAATCTGAATGGCCTATCTTAGCTTCCCATGATGGAAATGATCAACCCTTGTGATGAACCACATTAGATGGTTCTAAAAATCAACCAAATCTTAATGATACGATTAATGCGAAAGACATCTTCATTATCATTATGGATTACAAAATTACAAAAGTTTAAGATCTAGCAAGTTAATTACGCCGTAAGGCATTCCCTTTGAAATGAACTCCCTCTCTTGCCCACTTGTCATCATTATGGGCCATAAGATTATGTGTTAGATGATTGAAAATAGTTCCACCATTGGATGAAGGGAAAGTAGTTACAATTCATTGCAGAGTATCAAGGATGCCATTTGATTAAATTAACATGCCATGGAAATGGTTGCACTTGCCAATGGAAATGGTTGCACTCGCCGCTGCAACCACAACAACCACAATTGCACTGAAACATCAAAATGATTCTGATACCCATATCTATACATCCATTTCTGCTAATGAAAGCCCCAGAGATTACCCATTAGTGGAACACATGCCTCATTTTGGATTTCTTACTCAACGAATGTGGGTTGCACTAGTCCGAGCTTTCAAGAATCCTCAAAATAAGGCCAACCTTTGTCAGAATGAGATCCAATTCTACAGCCCAACAAGCCATTCAGTTCTTGACAAATTCGGGATTCACGAATGACCGGGTAAGGAACCTCATTACCAAAAACCCATCTATTCTCGCTTTCAATGCTGATTGGCTGTTGAAATCCAAGTTTGAGTGAATGAAAACACGTGGTCTCACTGCCCAAGACATAAAAATTGCCTTATCTCGGGCACCCATATTAATTAAATGCAGTATAGAGGAACTTATGTGTCCTAACATGCAGTATCTTCAAAATCTGTTAGGAATAGAGGCTGATGTTTCCAGGGTTTTTCAATGGTCACCTCACATTTTAGTCAGTAGTAATATGCCATGACTTTTGGAAAAAAATGAAGTATTGGGAAAATTTTGACCTCCTGGAAGATGAGATGAATGCGATTTTTAGCAGAAACCCATATATACTAAATGTTTCCATGGATAAGGTGCAGAAGAACATGGATTTTTTCATGCACACTGCAGGGCTTCCTGCAAAGTTTGTTTTATCATATCCTAATTTAGCGTCTCATTGCAGCTTGGTGTCTAGGATCAAGCCTTGCCACAAGGTGTGGAGTGCTATTAGTGCTATGCAAAACACTGAAAATTCAAGTACATAACCCTTGAACAACCTCCAGCTAGCTATAGTTTTTCGCATTTAAAAGAGTGTTACTTGTTTGATACATTTCCGTAAAGAGAGTGCTTTTTCTTTTTCTGTTGCATTTGTAAATTGTTTCATTTTTCTGATTAATAGGAGAAATTACATTGATAGTAGAAATCACAATGTAAGAAAAAAAATTCTTCTTTTATTTATTTACTAGAAAAATCTAAAATCCTTAAAATTTCATTGAATTCAACCTTGAAATAAAGCAGTCCCAAAGATATTTGTGTTAGGTAACACTCTCATTCGTACTTTGTTGCCTTAATGCTTGTTATCTAGTGCTGACACCAGTATGCCAATTAGTAGCACAGTTAAATCTCACAGCAATTTTCCCTCAAAAGTTTGTTCATGGACCGTAACAACCTTGGATTTCTTCTCAGTGGCAAATTGTTCTCCATATATCAATATGAATTTAGACATATATCAATAACCAAAGAGGCAATAGAATTTGTGATTCAGATTTTGAAAAGTTGGACTCCATACGTTCATTAATGAAATAGATCAAACTCTATAACATCATCGTTCCTGAATTCTGGGTCACTCCTAACTTATTGCTGAACTCCACCTGCAAATGAGATAAACTATCTCACACTATCCATAACACACTCCCTCTGTATGATAAAAGTGATCTCAGTATCAATTTGCATGCATGAATTGGTGTATTTCATTTCATTTGATAGTGTATGTAGAGGACAGAGGAAACAGATAGAGGTCTGCATGTATTCTGCAATTTTCTCTTGTCCTGAATCCCAACTAATTACTTGTTCATTTTCTTATTTTGCAATATTATAATTTATGGGGTCATTGTTCTCCATTTATAAATCTGAATGCAGATAGATATCAATAACCAAAGAGGCAATATAATTTGTGATTCATATTTTGGAAAGTTGGACTCCATACGCTCATTAATGAAATATATCAAACACTGTAACATCATCATGTAATATTTTATAAGTGGTTGGATTATCAGCTCTTGAGAGGGTAGTTAAAGTTTAGTTTAGTTTTTTTTTTTTTTGCAGCATAATGTGGATGTTTAAACCTGAGTCTTTTTTTCAAGCAATATGAAACAGAAAAGGAAGGAATTAAGGATGGACCAATCTTGAGAATCAATTTGAATGCTTGGTTAGATTTTCTGGTATCCCATGGAACAAACCACACATTTCATGTATATTATGATAAAATAAAGTGACGTAAGGAATTAAAATAAGCATGCTCTGATGGACGAGTTGTTTTCTTAATGAATTTTACATTATGGAAAACCTATGTCTGTTGAATATTCTCATCAAAAATTAGCTTTGATGCTTGAATGTAGACAATGCCATAGGCCAACATGCATTGATGTGACAGAAAATAGTAGGTAAGAAGAAACCTGATAAATACAGGTAACAGTTCTCTGAACAATATGATGGAAGTGAAAAGACCCTACTTTAGATACAGGTTATAAACTTCATAGCTTCCCGAATTCTGGGTCACTCCTAACTTATTGTTGAACTCCACCTGCAAATGAGATAAACTATCTCACACTATCCATCACACACTCCCTTTGTACAATAAAAGTGATCTCAATATCAATTTGCATACATGAATTGGTAACAGATGGAGGTCTGTTTTTTACCTTTTCATATTTGGCATGTATTCTACAATTTTCTCTTGTCCTGAATCCAACCTAATTACTTGTTCATTTTCTTGTCTTGCAATATTATAATTTATGGGGTTATAAAGCCTCTGCAGGTTCTGTGACACACTTCTTGGAAAGACAAATGTTTTACTAAGAAAAGAGACGTCAACAAACTCTAAAGTCAAATCATTATCTAGTAAATGCTAATAAGCAAAGTCATTTCTACGACTCCATTATGTGCAAGAAAATACCAAGGGGCAACACTACGTTTCAATCTGAATGTACATGCCAGAGCCCCAAATGTTATGCACAAGCATCGCATAGAAAGAACCTTGATGACAAAATTTTCTAGTATAAGTTGTAACATTCCCACTAATATTTTGAAGGTGGCTTATCATGTAATTTACACAATAACTATAGTTGTTGCAGGTAAAAAATTTCCTTTGGTTGGAACTCGATTATCAAAAAGCAGTTCTTATTTAAGCAAATAAAAGCATATGCAGCTCATTTTGATGGGTCTGCCATGAACATATTCAAAACGGTATCTCTGCTTGTATATAATGTGTCCAACTTTTTTATTGCCAATGCTTTATAAATAATAAATATTTATAATAAAAAATATAATAGGAAACTCGAGCACAAAATCAGGAAACATCTTTTTCAAAACATGAATACCAAGTAACTAATCGAGAAAATGCCTATTCCAACCCTCATGCCACAGAATTATTTGAACTTTACAATGGAAAACTTGCCCTCTTGTAATGACAAGGCACAATGGTTTCTGGTTTGGTCCTAGTTAGATTGTATTGCCTTTCTCTTGATGATTAAGTGCATTAACCAAGGGATCGTCTATTGGTTAAGATCCAGCGTCATGATCCTTGTTTGCTCACCAGTAATATTGCGACTATAATTCATTTGTGAGGATAGATCGATTGAAAATCCATTAAACAATTCTTTTCCAGAAATACTCAACAACTGTGAAAGCCTCTAGTCACTTGTAGACATGAAGATTTTTAGTTTGTCTGAATTATGGCTAACTTGTAAAAGAGAATGCCCAATACCATTGGCTTGTGGGGACCTTTTAAATTCTTATAACATTTATAGTCTTTAAAGTGGCATGAATTGTTTGTTTTCTTATTAGTGATTGTTGTTTGAATCAATTAGTATTACTGCAGACACTATTTAATATAGGAATTCATTTGTTGGTCACATTACACAACCTTTTGAAACTTTATGCACGAGTGCACCTACTACGTTAGTAGCCTACAAGAACTACTGTAGAAATATGGAGAAAGCATATATGAGGAACACATTGTGGATGGTCCCATCCATGTTGGTCTTGGTAGATTGATTTATGACTAGGCTTCTCTGAGATATGTTGAGGCAATTGCACAGGGGATGAGGCAACAACTAGAAATTTTGAAACATCAAAAATGATTCTCATACCTATATCTGTACATCTATTGCTGCTAAGGACAACCCCACAGGTTAACCAATAGCAGAGAACACGTGCCTCATTTCAGATTTCTTACTCAACGAATGTGGATTGTGCCTGTCTGAGCTTTCAGGAATCCTCAAAATAAGGCCAACCTTTGTCAGAACGAGATCCACTTCTACAGCCAAACAAGCCATTTGGTTCTTGATAGATTCAGGGTTCACGCATGATTGGGTAAGGAAACTCATTACCAGAAACTCATGATTGGCTTGCATAATTAATATAAATGGTGAATCAATGCATTCTTGTGTCGGGGACACAAAAACTTCACCTGCTCCTGCAGCTTTCTTAGAACAAGCCCCATCCAAGGAGGTGTCCCAAATCTGTGCACCTTCTTCCTTTGTGATATGGCAAACTGCCCTTTCAAGCTGTGTGGAGGCCAACTGGGTAGGCTTAGGAATATCAAGACTGAGATTATCCATATCAGCCTTGGGCATTGAGTTATAGTTGGCCTCAACACCTAGGGAGAAATCATGAGGGATTGTCTCTCGAACAAATAGAGAAACATAAGATGATGGGGAATTGACTTCACCCTTTTTTATCACTAGGTTGGGGATAACAGAAAGTTGGCCAGTTTGTAGATTTGCATAGTCATTAGAAGTTTGGCTGGCTTTAGGCTCAGGCTCTTCAAGGATAGATTTCTTGAAGGACTCTTTCTTCACTGGCTCAATCAGAGGCATGGGTATTCTTGGCTTCTGAATTTCTAACTGAAACCTGATAGAAGAAGGGGAACATTCAGGGCCTCTTACCTCTATAGCTAGAACTTTGAAGAAGATTGGATTTGCTATTGGTTTCTTCTATTGGTAAACTTGTTGTTCTGCAAGGACAACAAAATCATGAGCAAAGCCTTTGAATAATGACTTCTCATAGGCAACTTTGGTTAAGAAAGGGGCACTGCCCTTGTCTTCCATACCATGGACCTAATCATCTTCTTCAAACTGCTCTTCTTCCATGACTATATTCTGAAAAAGGGTCTTCACCCTTTGGTATTCATTGGCATCTTTGTTTCTTCACAAAATCTGCAACTGTTGCTTTGCTCCTTTATATGCATTTGGATTTGGATTTGCAAAGGTATAAGCAACTAGTCCTTCCCTTGAATGCTACTCCACCCTTAATTTGGAAACTTTAGAGGCTAATGACTCTATCATCATAGCCATTTTATTGATCTTGAGATCTGAGGATGATGACGACTCACCCCTCTGTCTTCTCCTTTCAGCATTACCTTCGAGCCTTTCTGTAGCCATGATGTTTTATTCTACTTCTAGGGTTGCATTTTGCATATCAGCCAAAGAAGCACGTCTTCTTTCTCTTAAAAGTAGGCAGAAATCAAAGTCAAAAGCATTGGCATAAGTGAGTTTGGCAGAGGTGGGGGTTGGCTTTACTTCAGCAGGTATCTTACTATACATACAATTGAATCTTTTATTAAAATCAGGCAATGATTCCCCATTTTCCCTCTTGAGGTTTCCAAACTCTGTATGGTAATATAGCAGGTCTTTTTTAACTCCCCAGTGCTTCAAAAATGCATCATCTAATGCTTGAATGTCTGTTATGGACCTAGGGGCCAGTTCTTTGAACCAATTTCTAGCGTCTCCATCAAGGCTCTGGAAAAACACTCTCATCCACACATCATCCTCACTGATATCTAGGTTATCAGCATAACTATCGAAAGATTCAAGGTGTTCTTCAGCTGTTACTCTCTCTGTACTAGTGAACTTGGGCATATATTTCTGGTACTCTCCTGCAGGCATGGCATTCAAAGGAACAGGCAAGACCAGGGGTCCATACCTAGCAACTATTATTCTTTCGATCTTCATGGGTGCATGTTGGCCTGCCATGACTGGGATGGGTGGAAAGGTACTGGCAGATTGGATGGTAGAAATCAATGAAATAGATGACAGGGACAAAGGAATACGATGGACTGTATGGGAGGCTTTCTTTAGACTGAGATCCAAAGGTGAACTGAACAAAAAAGGATCTTTATGAATCTCTGTGAGTATTTCTTTACCAACAATGCTAGACTCTAGATCTTCAAACTGTATATTCTCAGCTATAATCTTCTCTTGCAGAGATATATAAGATTTCTTAGGCTTACTTGATCTTGATGCTCCTTTCTGTGATGTTTTCCACTGCTTGACAATCTTCTCAGGGTCAGGCACTCGGTCAGCCAGTGACTTCTGAGGATTTCTCCAAGTATGCCTCACAAATTGAGCCAGAACTATAATGTGGAGTCGCCACTAGGTTGGTCCTCTAATAGAGTCACCAGATAGATGATTACAACCAGAAATGTGCCCAGACTTTGTCTATCATCAAAGCTGGAACTGTGTCGTTCTTCCAGGGAAGCTGAGCTTCAATCTCCTCTCCCCAGCAATGGCGCCAATTAATGTTATCACCCCAAGAAACTCTCCTAGGTTGTAGCTTGGAGATTCTTGGGAACATAAAAATTCAACTAATTGTTGCAAATGGATGAATGGAAGGAATGATGCTTGTTCAAGCTAGATAACCACTTCTACTTTTCTTGACTCCAGACATGCATGAACACCCCCAGGCTACAAGGCTTTAGACCACAAATTACTCACAATTAAAGGATTGGGTGAACATGGAGAATATTGACCACACCAGCAGATGTACAAGCCCTTGTGATGGCCAGCTGCAACTAGTAAAGAGGTCTGCAAATCTAATTCCCTAATGTATAGACAAGATGACAGCTCTCTGTCACTAGGTGAAAAGAAACCTGAATAACTCATTCACTGATACATACAAGACTTTAACATAGAGATAGGATGACAACTCCTCTAATGCCAAACATCAAGAGTTTAGGACAACGGCATATCAGGCATAGCCTGGAACATAATAGAAATGGAAAGTGATCAATTAACAACAAAAAAGCTCGTATTAGCTGAAAATGAACACAAGACGCTGCAAGTATGAAAGCAGTTATAGTCTCGAGAAGTTTAACCTTACATAAAAACAACAACCATCAACCCTAATTACATCTTGTTTCTCGAGATATATAGAGTTTCATTACAAAGGCACTCGGCCATTCTAAGTATGGAGGGGTCATAATTGACCACCAACCGCTTTAATTGCTTGATGGAGTCTCTGGTGCATTTGCTTGCTTCAGTGGATAATTTTGATCTTTTTCCTGTGCTTTGCTGTCCTTTCAGGTGGTTAAGGTGTCGTATAGGATGAAATCCCATAACTATTAAATGTGGTTATTTACTCGAGCTCTGTCCTTTTTTTGAGGAGGAAATGCACCTGGTACTGGTAGACTAGTCACCTTTGTCCTTCGGGAGCATGGAACAGTTAAGAGATGTGGACTGAATAGCAGGTGGACAAGTAGGAGGAAGGATAAGAGTCAGCTGTTAGATCAGGAGGATAGATGGTAGAGATGACTTGGCAGGGGTTATCGGAAGAAGCAGGAGCGGAACAAGCATGGGCCGTTGGATCTTGGCAGAACTGATCCAATGGTGGTTGGGCGAGGAAGGTGTGTGACAATTATTAGGTGAGGATAGAGGATTAAGTGGTAAGCGGTCTCAATCACACTGCCTTTGGGCATTAGGTGGTAAAAGGGTGAGGGCGTGCGATTCCATTCAACATGTGACATGTAGTGACAAAGGAGAGAGAAAAATTTCTCTCCATCACGTGCTAACGTGCCATCCCTTTTTGGGGATGAAATGAGCGAAGGCCATTCGATCTTGACGAAACTGATTGGACGACGGAGGAGTGATCCGGTGAGTCGCTTTATCGGGCACGACAGGAGTTGTCGAATCAGGTTTTTCTTTTGGTAGTTTTGGGCCTTTATGTAGCGCGATGAGCGATTGTGATCAAATCACATCGCAATATCGCATCGGCGGAAGCCGAGGGGCGCAACCTTTATACACACAAGGATGCGACTTGCGATAGCGATTAAACCCAGAGTCGATAAAGGAATTAATCATTTTTTTAGGACTGAGGAAGGGAGAATGAGTGGTGCAAGGGAAGGAGAAAATGATTGTTGTGAGTCTCTTTTGAGCATGACCAAGGACCAAGCTCACTTCTGACCTTTAGAAATCAAAGATATGTAGCAGAGCTAACAGGCACCTCAGATTCTAGTCAGTAGTAATATGCCTTGACTTTTGGAAAAAAGAAATGAAGTATTGGGCAACTTTTGGCCTCCTGGAAGATGAGATGAAGGAGATTTTTAGGAGAAACCCATATATACTGAATGTTTCCATGGATAAGTTGTATAAGAACATGGATTTTTTCATGCACACTGTAGGGCTTCCTACAAAGTTTGTTTTATCATATCCTAATTTAGTGTCTCATTGCAGCTTGGAGTGTAGGATCAAGCCTCTCCACAAGGTGTGGAGTGTTGTTAGTGCTATGCAACCTTCCAAGCATCCTCGTAGTCTCATTAAAGAGCTTAAATTAAGTGAGCGGAGGTTCCTTGAAGAACATGTCTATTCTAGCCCTCATGCCACATAATTATTTGAACTTTACAGTGGAAAACCTACCCTCTTGTAAATGACAAGGCACTATGGTTTCTAGTTTGGTTAGAGTTAGATTGTATTGATGATAATCTACTTGAAAGAAGAAAAGGAAACCTATGATAGCCTCCCATAGGACCAACAATTCTAAGAACTACTTTATGACCAGGTCCATGCCCAATAAGAGAAGGAAGAGGAATAGACTGCCAACATTGCTAGAAACTGGAAAGAATAAATGGATAAATAATAATGGGTGGTCCAGGACCGGCCTCTTCCTATTCCAAGTATCCCAATTCAATTCCAGACCATTGAGCAGGTGTACCCCAAAAGAAAAAACCAATTTTGACTGCTATGGGCTACAAGGGCTTAGGAGGTTTGGCTAAAGAGAAGTGAGGACCAACAGTGCCTCCTTCAGTGTGGAAGAGGCCAAAGGGGCTTGGGCTAGGGGTTGGTCCCAATGGTGCTACTACAATAGAAAAGGACTTACAGTATACATTCACCCCTCAACCATAACAAAAGTAACAATAATAAGGAATTCTTCTGAAGAAGAGGAGACATGCACTCTTAGATGGAGGTGCAGGCAGTTTTGGCAGTAGACAAAGACCCTGAAGGGGGGCCACATCTGACAAGAAGAGTCAGATAATCTACAGTTCAGTTTCCTTGAGTTTGACTCGTGAGTCGTGTGGTTATCCGGGTGAATATCCTATAATATTGTGTAAAATTGAAAAAGAAATTTTCGATAAACATGAAAGATTCTTTTAATCTTAGTACTTTATTTTCGTTATTTATCATAGGAGGGTTTTATAAGGAATTTTGCTGGACACAATCCA